>QNGE01005143.1:0-24165 GCA_008508345.1 Paragonimus westermani | reverse complement strand
AACACTCCTGAGGAAGGCCACCCGAGGTGGTTGAAACGTAGAGTATTACAACTTGCTCGAAACGTTGTGTTATTCCCAATCTGTATATCAGAGTCTGCTGTATATAAAAGTAATAGTCTTTGACATCTTGAACCTGCAGTTTTCAGCCAGCATGCATGCAGCAACATTCTACAACACTGCACAAACGTGGAGCCGAGAGCAAACGAAATAGTTTGCAATCTTCGTCTCACTTCCGACGCTAGACTTCTGAATTGCAGGAACAAGTTGGTTAATCCGTAACACCTTGTTGTTGCAGGATTTGTTGATGTCGGATATTGGGGAATTGCTGATGAATCCTTCCACTAACTCCTTGCAAAAATAACTGATTACGTAATATGCACCAAATCGATTTCTCATTGAACCAAATTGTTTGAGATGAAAATTTGTCGAGCTCTTTCGTTGAAAAATAGAAACTGTCATTTTACCAGACCCGCTACAAATTTATACATGAAGGGTGTGTGTAACCATCATGCCTTAAAGCGCTTGAAACACGGAACCAATACTGTTATGCTGCATTACCGAAAAGGAAATAACGCCAGTTATCTTTTAACCAAAACTTATTCGTTATTCATTCTTCTTTCTGTTTTTCTTTGTTTTCCATCAATTCAAACTTCGATGGTGTTGGGCGTAGCCATAAAACAAACGCGGAATTCATGAGTTCTAATTACGCATAAAAAGTTGTTTACGTTACTGCATTGATTGATCAGATTCGTAAACATTATACAGTGTGCTTATCGGTTTCTATTGGTTACGTCAAAAATACCTGCCCTAACCACGCCTCATGTGAGATGAAATTGAAAATATGAATACTTCCACACATCACTTCTTCCCTCCAGTAACTGGACTGCAAAGTTAACCGCCCTTGTCCTCAGGTTTAAAAATTATTCTTGTTTACATGGAATCCACCTAACTTGTTCGAACTGACAAACGTAAATAATTTATTTCGATAGCTAGCCTCGATCGTTCCACGTCATCTGGCTACAGTGCTGACCATATTACTGTATTTACCTGGTTGCATTTCATTTTTTGGCACTTTGATAACACGCGGTAATGAAGCTACCGTGGAAATCCTATTCTTTCGGTCACATGAACGTTGTACTGACGGTTACACAGAAACCGATTTATGGATTTTATATTTTACACTTATTTTTTGCGAGTTTCCGCATGCAACGTGATCGAAACTAACCTCTACAAGATGGCCTTTAAAGTCTTGTCCTCAGGCTGTCACTAAATATCGTCTTATTTACTCAGTAAGAAGCTCATTACTTGAAACTTGCCAAAATCAGTTTTAACCGGCATCTTCTAATCGCAGATATAACCAAACACATTCAACTTTTTTCGGCCAACTATCCAGCTAATTTTGCAATTAATGTGAACTAAATGAAATTACTGTACCTCCGCAGTACAAAAATAACGTCGGTTTCTTTGATGCATAATCCAGGTTTCCTTGTTCGTACGCTCCGACCATTTAGTAAATTAGTTACTAACTTACTTACTAACGAGTGCGTTTAATGTTTCGTTAGCCAAGGAACATGTTTAATGGTAGCAAGTTTCGCGTTCGCAGGCACTAATGTAAACTTCGGGTGAGTCACACACCTTCTATTCACATCTAAAATCACTGGAAGTGCCTTCACGATTCATGCTCTCTCACTGTGAAACTATCTTCTTTGTTCGCGCGAGGTTTGTCACTACGGTATACTAACAAAAAGCACGTCCTATATTCGTTCACTGAGCTGAATGAAACGTGTGCATTTGGGACATTACACTGAGTCGCTATGGTTATAACCGATTTTCTCATTAAGGTGCAAAATGACAGAAAATTCCCTCACTAGAATAGACGTTTAATTAACCATCAGCCGTTTAATTAACTTTTGTTTTTTACTGTAAGCAAGTATTCGTTTGCAAATGCTTAACGTCACTTTTTCACAGAAAGAGGAGTTGAGATTGTGCAAGAGACATGAAAAAGTTAGCTCTTTCCCCCTTGGCCTTGCTGTTTGCATTGTGTCAATTCACTTCCTGTATTTATTCGATGACTAGTTATTTGAGTTCGCATACACAGAGCTTGTATTCAACTGCAACCTAAGTATTATAAGCTTGATATGATGTTTCCAATTAAAATTTGTCACCCTGTAATCCGTGGCAGAAAATGGTCGAGAATAATCTACCTTAAGAAAGTGCAACTGAAACCCTTGTGGAAAGTATGGGAGCAAGGCTCACTAGCGATAAAACAGTTTGAATTCTTGAAGGAACTCTTTCAGAATACTATTCGTATATTAGTGCTTGAACATCTTTGGCGCAATTAGTTAAGGACCAGTAACTTATGGACTGTTTTGCACCGTCTCTGGTCTCAGTAAGTGGTGACCGCCGCGACGACTAGTAACCTCGATTCACTTAAATAGACTAGTGTGGGAGATGAGAACGGATGCAGACTTCTGTGGACTAGACTTTATTTTCAGTTGTTGGTCAATAGGTGTTTAGCTCAGTTAATTTTCTTCGTCTACGAAAAAAATCTCAGAATCCCACACATTTCTCTCGTCTCAAACCTCTTCTCCTTTGAAACGGTTGTTAACTCAGAAGAAACAACTTAAGCTAATAAGACAAAAATGTCATCTAATTTGTGAGTTTCTTACAGGTACAAAGGAGGTCTACCCAGTTAATAGTTTTCCACATTTGCAAATGGTAATGTACATGATCGTGCAAATATCAAACTGTATCCACATCAGCAATAAGTTACAGAAAGAGCTGTGCTTTCCATGTTAGTGAGGGATAAACACGACATTTCCTTCTTAAATACAGCTTCATTAGATGCGCTCTTCCCAAGCCATTTAGTGCGTGTAACTTAGGTCTCAAATCATTGCTCAGATATCACAAACAGACCCCGAATATGTTTCACCCTGCTGCAATACCACCAAAAACCTCTACAACCGTTTATTTTATCGGTCCACAGACGTAGTAGTATTGCGAAGGGGAAAATATCTAACAGATCAAAGGAAGATTTCATGGTCATCACAGGAACAACTGAACAGAACAAGGTCCCCGTGGTCTGCCGCTGAAGTGCTACCGGTGCAATGGACGAAGTGACTTAGAAAAACAACAAATACAATCTAGCCGACAAATTTGTTGGATATAGCTGCATTCTGCTCGATGTGTCTGTTATTCACTGATGTTTACAGTCATATTCCTAGTGGCGTGGTCAAAAGTGGAATTGTTATAAACATCCATTCAGGACTGAAAACGTTTCAGCCAATCATTTTAAGTTTTCTATGAGGAAGTGTTTATGTTGTATTGATTCATTTTATACAGTGCATATCTGTGTTCTTCACTGATGAATGCTGTCGTGCAGGTTTCATCAAAACGGCAGGGTCGTCTCGGTCGGACGGTTGTCAAGTCACCAACCATAAACCATGGTGTTAAACATTTAGATGCACTTTCTGATTTATGTCCAGCTAGTTTGGAGTGACTGACATTTTCACACTGTTAACCTGGAGGTTGTTCATTCAATAACGGGTTTTGTGGGCCGTTTTATCAGGCATATTATGAATGTAATCATCCACGCAGTTGTTATTTAACGTGATGTCGAAATTTATATTTAGCCTAATCAAAGATGGGTCTACCAAAATGGAAATACTTGGGATACTTCAAAATCTTGCGTTAGTATAAAGCAAGGAGTTATTGAAACTTACTTCACCTATCGAAAAACAAAGGTAAATATTCCGAGATTTCAAGTTATTTCACCAGTGCTGATTAAGCACGTCAAAAGAGATTAACTGTAGCGAGCGGGAAACAGCTGAGGCATCCAGACGGACGCGTTTTTATTTTCTAAGCAGAAAACTTCGGCCCACCACAGCATTTTATTTCTACATGGATCTGAATGGTGACTGCTGTACAAAACCGTCTAGGAAGACGTGAGCCGGTTTGGATTTCATTTGTCTTGATAGGCAGCCTGATCTATAACACGATTTGTCTAGCAATGGATGAGATAGTTTACAACATTTCGTCGCCAAGTTCTATTCCGCTACCGCGTGAACCGTCAGGTCAAGCAGTTATGTACGGTGGGCGGTGACCCCCTATTCTCTGGCTATGAACGTTACTCTAACTGCAATGAGAATCGATGGTGTTTAACGGAGACAGAACATACTGGCAATGTGAAACTGTCATCAGTCTGAGAAGCACTATCAGCTGAGGCAGTGACCAAAATCCAGTTGTAGCGAAAGGAGAGTCACGGCCATCTGTAAAATTCAAATCACGGTAATTCTTATTTACTCACATTTAAAAATTAAACTGAAGACATCTGTTTCTTCAAAACATCATGTACATCAGTGACGATGAACATATTTCTATTAGGGATACCAATAAAAACACTTGGAAAGTCTGTCTGATAATGCAAACTTCCAAAGTATTCTGTTCTCTCGTTTTAGGGTTTGGTCAGCGCAAATCAACTAGCTGTGTGAAACAATGTCCTAACAATAGATGAATTGTGCATAATTCGCACAAACGATGAAAAGATACAAGTTCTGACTAATTCAGTGAACTGGAGATGCTCTGACCTTTATTTGTTTTGGTCAGCTAAACGTTCAAAGCAATTAAACCATGTTTCGATTCTTCTAGATGAAAAACAAGCTCCTGTTGTACGCAAAGCAGAATGCTCCTAACGCTGTGTCCGCAAAAGACGCTTGGCCAGCAAGTTCGTTTATTGCGCAAATTTACGTACAGGTCGTCAAACACTAAACCATAACCGCGTGCATTCATTTGCACGACAGACATGCACTCACATACATTGGGTGACAGTACGTTGTCATTCACCTTGGTGGAAGTTCTCACACAGCACGTATACACTGTTCCGATAGTCTCCTCTTGTCCGTCGCGTTCGGGGCTTGTCTACTTCCTCCTGAATGTCGCCTGTGTGTATTATACTACTTGTGAGCAGTATACTACTCACAACGAAACTGCCTGTTATACAACACTAAGACTAACAAAATAAATTTCAGATTTCAAAATTAAATCTCATACTCCCTATGAAACCTGCACACATAAAATTATGATCAACAAGACTCTTCACGAAATGCTTACATTCTTGAGACTCCACAGTGTGTAAATTTGAGTTAACTTCGCCCGAGATTTACGTATCCAGGATTATAGCTCCATTTATTCAAATGAATACACGCCAATAATTTCACAGTTGGACAGCTTCAGTAGTCGTTTTAATCTTGTATACAACGCTGTGGATAAAAATTTTCTACAAGCCAGTTTTTCGGGAATCGTGTTAAAACCCGGTCAAATCTTAATCATACTAGATAAAGATTCCTAAAAGCTGTGAAGTAAAACGTTGTGTAAACATTTAAAAACGTTCACCGTAAGAAAACTCGTTTGTGAGATTGATAAAGACGAGTGATCCATTTCGCTGGTTGGCGTCTTGGCGATTTGCTTTACGCAGTAGTTGCCAACTCGAATATCTGTCAAGCGTAAATTAACAACCGCATGCAACGGTGTTGCTTAATAAAGTCACATGGCTTTTAATCTTGAGCCTGTGCTTGATGGTATGTACTACACTCTCAGAATTATTTTAACGTTTTTCCGGTGCCCACAACCCTATTCAAAACTGAATATTACACATGATATTTGCACCTCAACAATTTCGAATAAACGTTACACAATCTCACAGTTAAAGCTCATGGTGTAAGTTTGATCATGATAATTAGTATCCAGCAGAAATATCTGACATAAAAGTCGATCGACCTTGACAAACCCAAATTAACTCTGCGAAAACATGCAGAACTTACCTCTGACTTATACACCAATAAGGCTGATCCACGCCTCCGTTGATTCTGACCTCCTATAAGATTGATATTTTGAAACAAATAATCATATTTCTGAGCAAGTTTTTCGACATAGATGTACTGCATAAAGGTGTCTGGTTTTCTATTTCACTTCTAAGTCTGCGGTCGATATCATCAAATCCTGCAACAACAAGGTGTTACGGATTAACCAACTTGTNGAGGAAGGCCACCCGAGGTGGTTGAAACGTAGAGTATTACAACTTGCTCGAAACGTTGTGTTATTCCCAATCTGTATATCAATAACATGTTAAACACGACGCCCAAACTATTCAACTTCATTCGTACTACATTTGGTGCGGATATCTTACTACAGCAGACTCTGTTTATCGAAGTTACATGAGCAGCAATGATTGTCTGAACAGGGAAATTAATTTCGTTCAGAATGTTTTGGGAAAATGAAAAATCTGTGAGAACAAATCTATATTGCATTGGACGTACACAAACTTTGAGAAGACCTTTGGAATTTTGTGGGCGAAGTTTTGAGTTGGAACGCTCGAACTTGGATATACCTATCTATGCTCATTAGGCCGAACCTGTCTAATTCTCTAATTCTGACTTCTGCCTTTTTACTGATTACTTGGCATTCAGTCATCGAGGTGGCCCACCAAAATATTGATGCCTCTGGTGAGAACAGTGATGCTGAATGTCTTGTTCTCAGAACGTTTGAGAATGTGTTTTCCTAGCAAGCCAGTCTGTTGGCTGGCTTCTTTTTAGCAATTGAGGTGCGTCTACAAACTTCTGTCATATGTACTATCTGCAGATTGTCTGAAACGTTGCTCTTTATTTGGATTGATTACAAACGACGAGATTAGAACAGTGGCAAGCTACAAATTGCAGATGATTGTGGGTCCGTCTTGTTGTAGCGTCTGATGACACTGTATGGGTCAATTTGCCATTCAGGTGCTTGTCCCAGTCCGATCTTTTTTACTTCGCCTTTACTTCAACTCCCACTCAGTCCTGTTTATGCGAGAGACCCCACACATGATGATAATGAGAAGTAATCAAGGACTTAGTGGGTGGCAGTTCTATTTGACTGATTGGAGGAGAGCAATGTGGACAATTCTTCAGAAGGAACTCACTGAGCCACGGAACTGGCACCTTCAGTGTAGGTGTGAAGCCAGATCATTATTAGATTTTTCACTCCATAACCTATAAACCACATGGTCGGAGACACTAGTTGTTTGGGACATCCTATGGTTACTGGTTTCCGTTGAACCAACTAACTAAAGTACTTCCTGCTCCCAGAAGGTTGCTTGTTGTTCATGGGCACATAATGCAAGGCACTTGGCTTCAATGCGAACATATTTGTAAGAAAAATGCTTGGATGAGCAGATTTTGATTCAGCGCAACATTGGCAACAGATGGGCACGAAGATGCCCCGGTAAGTGTGATTACTAATCCATGCAGCTATACGTTCCATCTGCTAACGGCTGGAATATTCAGAAACCACAGTGAATTAATTTTCTCGTAAAGCAAGAAATATAGAGAGCATCAATTCTAGATAGCTATACACAGAATATAATACAGAAATGCACACGCACAAGTGACTTTAAGTAAGGTTGAGGTTGACTACCGGAATTCATCTTATAAAAGTGTCTACCCTCTGCTAACAGTCAAAACACCATTCAACATGTTAATTCACTTCTGTCATTACAATAGAATAATTGGGAATATTTGGTGCCACCGAATCCGTACATTGTAGTGAGTCTGACGGACGAATAGTTCCAATGACCGCCTTCACTAAGCCAAATCAGGAGTACGGTTTCACTGCATAGAAATTTGTATGTGATCTGGGGAACACTCGAATTCATATAACGCCTACATCCTAATGTTTATACCCACATACGTTGCAATTTTCAGTCCGTTTTTCACATTTTCACAATAATTAGATGTTCGCGTGTTGGTATTTATGTCGGACGTTTAGTCCGGCAAATTACATTTCACTGTCATCAATTTTCACTCAAGTCAATTTTGAACCCAACTTTTGAAAAAACTAGTCACAAAGGTTTTCGTGGCGAATGATTCTGCTAACTGAGTTTCATTTGAACCTTTAGTCCGTTCACATTACACTTGGTCATCAGATATTTCAAACTTCTCCCTCACCTACACACAACTTCACTAGTTATTTTGTTGATTGTGTCAATTGTGGAACAGCAGCAATATCAGCACGTCTGATACATGTTTGATCTGAATAATCTTACGTTTTCATTGCAGATAAATGCTGTCTCGGTGTTCATGAATATTATTGATAACAATTTCACGAGTTGCATAACAGATACATATCACCTTGTATCTTGTTGTGATGGGAACACTAGCTCAGTTCTCATTCTATTCCTGAGCTGTTTTATTGGATCACAGCTCTTGTCCTTTTTCACTGTTTGGATGGTGTCATTTNTGTGACTAGCGGTTTGGACAATAAAGATTGTGCTTTATTGGACGCCTTCTCGCTACAATTTGACGCTTTATTATGTCTGTTTTACCCTTCGCAATTGTAGTGTAGACGACTCACATCGAACTCAAAATTCTTTGTGACTTGAGAGTCTGATTATTCACTGTCTGTGTGGGTTGATTTTCTGTTCACTTCGGTCCAAACAAAAGTTACTGTCAACAGGTCTTCAGGAACTGTCTCCAACCACTTGCTGACTGTGTGCCTCTTCGAGCATCCTAGTTGCACAATCCATATGCGTTTCCCCAACTTGCAAACTGACATTTATTCTTCACGTTAGTAACGTTTACTTAATTCGGGGGCTGACGTCTTTCATATATTTTTTCTTGAAAATCATTTTACACCCAAAACGATGACATCCTTTGTTATGTGAACAAATGTTTATCCTCTCGAGCCTATCGATTTCCACTGATTTTCCTTCAAAGTTTCTACCAGGATACTGTAGACATTTCTTCACTGGGATGCAGTACCTCTGCGGAAAATAAGTGCATGCATTTGCAATCTTATTCATAATTCGGATTAGTTTGATACGATTTTAATTGTGCAGCAGCTACCCAATTTGCTTCGTGCGACTGCTGCTCGGAGACTCAATTACGGCTGTTGGAAGGGCGCACAACATCCAAGCCTTAATGACAGGAAACTTGAGTACAGCAACACGTCGATTGATGTGTTTGATGGAAAGTCTACTAAAATACTGCATGTACGATTAGTCACGAGTGACAAAACGACTTTCACAACTGACGATCAACATGCTTCAGCCTAACTCTTCACATAACGAACAGCATTATCCCAGTGTGACGTGGATGTTGAGGCGGTGGAATCAAGGATCCGATCTAATTAGTTCTAGGTATTGTACTGTAAGTGAAATGCGTGTCTCACTACTAAATTACACGAATTTGACCAGTTCAGCCAGATAATTAGTTGACATTTTTGCCAAGTTAACCAGAGTTGAATGATCTCGATGAGAAGATCAACACCTCCGGAAATGCGGAAAAATGTGCTCCAAGTTTATTATTGTCATAAAATTACAACTCACGCTAAGATGGACGGACTAGAAGGTGCGTTCTACGAATCATCCATGAATAACAACAAGCATACGTAGGATGTGAACGCCAGCTCTGAATACGTCACAGTAATGCATTTCTTTCAAGATTATCTGTCCTTGTACCATATATTATCTTTAAATATTGTGTTAATGAAGTGAAGCGCGAACAACAAGATATGCCAGATGAAACTGTCAAACGATCTTAACGTTTGCGAACATGCATCCCAACCCTTATAGTAAGCGTGACCGATCTAGTTCTGTACATTGTTATCCTGCAACATTCTCACTACTCTGGCAAATCAGGATGGAGCAAAACGTGGTGCGAATCTAGTTCAGTAACCTCTGCACAGCTGTTAAAGTGTGCTGAGAAATAAATCATATGAAGCACGTATGTGCACATATCTCTTCAAGGATGTTGATAACAGCAAAGTGTGATCCCATGATATCTGCTGGCCAAACCTCGCCGTGGTCTTCGGAGCTGCTTGTTGTTTGGGAAAATAATTCCAGAGCATGGTGATCTAGTGACATTATTTATAAGCTGATCCACCTAGATTCCGACAACATACGGTGAATTTCTCTCACTAATTGAGATTTGGTATTCTAGTTTCCGCAACTCTATCACGGATGCCAAAACGGCAATCAACCTCCTCAACAGAACATTACTGCAAGTTTTGTACGTAGTATAGATGGAAGATTTACGTCGTACACATATTTTAGACTGACCTTCGAAGCACTTCTAGTTCGGTAAGCGTTCGGTTGATTGATAACGTGGTCATAGTAACGAGCATCACCTGTACTTCATTGATAGTGTTGTGGTTGAATGGTTCTGACCAACCGTCAACTGAAATTATCTAGTTGTTAGCGCAGTGCCCCAACAAATTTAGTGGTCCGCAGTTTTTGGTTAAATTTGCTTTACTCTGTTCCATAGTTCACTCGCAGTGTTTGGTTGAACGTTTCATCTTGATATTCATTGATTCCTTCCAAACTAGATTTTTCACATGTGTATTGCCAGATAATTTTACTATGCGCTGTTGTGAGTAACACATTTGTTTTTGCTCGTGCTGATTCGTTCGGTCATTATTCCATCGGAACTACTTCCGTCCACTTAACTTTCAGCAAAATCAGAGGAATACTTAACAGATTTTATTTTCTGATCACATTTTTATCTTCTATTACTAAAAATCCGTTAAGAATCTTATTGCTACTTCGCACTTGAGGGTTAATATTTCAGCGGTTTTGTTAAAATCGTGATAGTAGCATCTACGTTGAAACCTTCCTCGCGCAAGAGGTGGTAAGAGAAAATGGAATCTATGTTTTCGTGTAGTTTCGAATTGATGGCATGAAAAACAGCCAATCTGATGCACAGCTTTAGTATGACTAATAATTTTTACGTTTTCCAATATTTCAGCTAAATCATTGGTGCGACCAATTCATGGTAAGCATCACTGCTGTCCTTTAATTGCGTTCAGTTAAACCATTTTGAGCTACCACTGAAGTGTGGTGTGGCAAAAATGTTATTATATGTTGTGAAACATTTATAAAGTACTAATCTTATTTTAAGTTGGAGAAATACGCTGTTCTTGTCCGTTCACACGTTTTGAATCAGATCATCAGCTCGCTCAGTCTGTGAGATTGTGTTTTGTACTTCAGTTTCTATCTTATAATCATATTTATTGAAAATAATATCACTTTTGACTGTGATTTACAGTTGTTTTTATTCGCAAGATTCATTCTAGAAAAATACGCAACCGCTCAAAAACTGTAGCGATGAAATAGTGAGTACACAGGAATCTAGCGCTTTTTAAGATAATTACGAATCCTTACAGGTTCAGTAACGATTCCTGAAATTTCAGATCTTTGATTGCATAATTATTGCATTATTATCCCGTTTGAAGTGGGAGTGATAAATATGACTCTGTTCATGGTATTTACTTAACCTTGGATTAATAGTGTGTATGAGCCGCTGATTGCTTTGTTGTCAAACCCTAAATGCAGTGGCCACGTGCACGCTAGTAAATGAACTGATATGTCGGAATGATCTGTTTTCTTCAACGGCCATTCACACCTGCCATGGTTACCAATGTTTTACATGATGGATGGCGCCTTGAGGAGTAAGTTGGTCCCTTCAGTGGTTGTGGTTACCAATTAGTTATCTCAAAAATTGAGGCAGGATATCATATGAAATTGAGCGACGGATATTTATTTACTGATATTGGTACTGCAAACCCAAAATCACTCACTGCGAAATTGACGACTTGTAACTAAACCTTTTGAAAATATAGTTTGGCTCTGATGTATTACATGCCAGCCTACGTCTGGAAAGTTCACCTTTGGCATCGTTAAGATGTCAACAAGTTTCGCTGTGGCCCTGACAAACCCAGTGGGCTTTTATACAGTTCAAACACCTTCACTTAAATGTGTTGTTCTTACTCATTGTTCTGGTGCCAGTCATCAATGATCATCTGTTTATATATTTATCTTTGAACCCGGCTAAAGTAAATTGCTTCACTGGTGGCTCAGCGGATTTGCCAATTTAACTTAATCTATTTTGATAAGTGACTCGACAGATATGATGATTCATAAGAAACCGACTTAAGGAAAATCTCAAATTCATATGACACAGTCGGTTGGATGGGCAACTAGGGCAAAGTTCAAAATGTCTGATCTTCCGACGTAGCTACATAGCTCAGGTGAAATAGCATTTGTCGCGTCCATCAATGTTGTTTCTGTCGCCCGTTCAAATCCAGCAGAAGTCCAGATTTTTTGCAGTTGACCCTCTTTTAAGTAGTCAGTTCTGTTTTTGCGATTCAGTTATGGAATTTTTCATCTCTTAATGTGACACTATTATCCAGATTGTGTATGTTTGACAGGATATAACTTGCAGGCTTTCACTTAACATTTTCTATGAGTGCTGAACTGCGTGTGAAGATGGCACGGCACGTAGCCTTCATCATCTCTGTTCAAATTTAAACCTTCTTAAAGCTGCACTACATTGATATTTTGTTTTGACTTTACTTTCAGTGTACCGATCAAGCTAGAAGCCCACAATATCAACAATGCAATTTTTGTGAAAACCGGCATCAAACGCACAATGTTACCCCTGTTGGTTGAACTCCGAAAGCAATCCAGATGAGCAAATAATATGTGCGTACTTCCGGTGCAATTAAGATAAATCACCGAAGATTCGGTTCATGTTGTAATCGAGTTACAGCTTACTTTCATTTTCTTTGTGTGCGTGGACACAGTTAAGCTTGAATCAGGTAAAGAAGTGTGGACTTTTGGGCAAGCATCTAGAATCATCTAATATTTCACGCTCGTATGCGTGAGATTGTAAATCCTGTTTGTTTACTTAGCAATTTTGATATAATTCTTCGTTTCTATCAAATGATGTCTGAGGAGTCGAAATATTTTTCTCACGTAACCTAAATTGAGCATACTTTCACCTTGTATTACAGTGTTTCGTTTTCGACATTATGCGCTGAATATAAAATGTGAACGATGAAAATCCAACAGGTGAAGTGGTAAAGTATTTAGCTTCCTATATTTTGCAAACAAGTGTTGTTGTCAGGTGACCTGAAATGAAACACCTGAATAAATTAATGACAATGGAGGACAGCGCATGATTTCTGCACGCACTCGTATTCAGTTCAGTTCTTTGATGAACACCTAGTTAACGAAAAGTTCAAATTTACATTTTTACTTTCGTGAATAAAAGTACCACTGCTGTCAATATGGCAAATAAACTGTACAGTACCACACAAATAAGAGGATATTATTTAAAGTGGAATGCAAAATCCGCATCTGGACAATTGATTCTAAACGTCTTTAAAAAACTAAGTTAATCATCTCCTTGCATTGGACCACGCAGATAGTGCAAATCCGTAGTTTTTGTGCTTTTAGAATGAGCCTGTTTACCTTCGTGCCGATGACCCTGATGGAAAAACGTCGAAATTTTCATGTTACTGGTAAGTCACAAGTAGTTCACGAAAGATCATAGCTCCCTGCGGTTAAGTCAATTGCGGTGGCGTCTTTTATCTAGGAATTAGTTTCGGTAGCCAATTTCTTGTGGTTGGTTTGGTAAGTCAGGTAATCTAATATCGGATTGATTCTGCCTATTTAATTAGTTGAAGTATTCCTGGTTTGTTTGTGGAAAGTCTGTGGTGGTTTCATTCCCTACGTTTTGCATCGTGCTGTTAGTAATCATAGAGAGTTTTGTCTCAGGTACTTACAAAAATATCTGTTTGTTTGGTGTAAGTATTTGTTATTGCGTGTTAACTAGAACGTTCTTTCAATGTTTGAAGTGCTGGTACCTTGATCCAAATTTAATTACCTTTATAGCCCTGTTCTGCCGTTGACAAGAGGAAGTTTGAAGTCGATTTTTTCGGTCAAAATCTCTACGGATTTTCTGCTCGATCAGTTGAGAATTCAGGTAATTTGTATTCAAAGTGTGAGAGCTTTCATAATGCCACATTTTTGCAGCAAGGTCTTATGAATTCCAAATATTCTGCTCGACTTTCCTGACGTACTCTGGGACTTGCTAGGTCTGAAACCACCGCGAGGGCCTCATCTTGTAAGCCATTCTTGTAACATGTCTACAACTTAGGTAGATAATAGCGCTATTAACCAGGTTGTCTGAAATAGGGATATTCGAATTCGTAATTAGCACGTCAACGAATCGGTTGCCTTTTTTCAAGTTGACCATCACTCACATTTGATCGCAGCCTTCGCATTCCGATAGACTTTCCAGCAAGCCTGTTTCGAAAAGAAGCACTAGACTCGAGTTTCGCTATCACTAGAGCTCGTCAGTAGTGCATATCCTTGCAACGGTCGGAATTTGAAATCCGGCAGTTCCAATCATGAGACAACCGAGTTAACCACTGCGCCATAGACCTCACATCAGGCACGACCGAATTATCAGTAATCTAAAATATCGCCTTGCAGGTTTAATGAGTTCAGTGATCTCGACCTGTCTTGGAAGTCCTAATCGCGGGGTTATCGATTGGAGTTAACAGGACACAGGACAGTTACTGTGTCTCCTCCCGAGACGATCGGGCAACCTGATTATTATTCACACGCCAAAGTGGTTGAGCGTTCAGATTTGATGATTCGGTCGTGCCTAATGTGAGGTCAATGGCGCAGTGGTTAACACGGTTGCCTCATGATTGGAATGTCCGGAGTTCAAATCCCGGCCGTGGCAAGGATATGCACTACTGACGAGCTCTAATGAGAGCGAAACTCGAGTCTAGTACTTCTTTTCGAATAAGGCTGGCTGGGAAGTCTATCTGAATGCGAAGGCTGCGAGCAAATTTGTGATCTTCAACTTGAAAATAAACCAAATCCTCGACCACTCTTCAGGAATTGGTTCTCCTTAATCATCCTCAGTGATCTACAACTCGGAGTTATTTAATTTCTGTACTGAGATATATGAACGCACATAAGCGAACACAGTTCCGAGTCGTTCATTTCGGTCGTGGTAATAGGTATGACTCATAGCCTAATTATTTACGAGAAGCAAGCAACCAATCCCGAAAACTGAAATGACTCTGAATATTAGCTGATTCACGAATTGTAAGCACATTAACCAGTGTAAATGTCGGTCTTTCAAAGGCGGAACTTCCAAAAATATTGTCGCAAGTACATACTAAGATGATGGGAAACATGGGCTGCCTAAGCTTCCTTTAGTGCTTAGCTTTCCCCCTGGTACGTAGATTTCTTTGAGGGAGATTGAGCCCTCAGCATGTGTGTTTTAGCGGTCTATATCAGTATTCAACCTTTGTGTTATTCTTTGATTGGGTCAGAGTTAGCTTACTTTTGTGCACTATAGGGGATATTCTTATGTGAGGGACAAGTCAAGCTCTTCATTTCCAGCACTTGAATTCGTTACGAGTCACTTCCTTACGGTTAACCAAAATGTTGTTTGCATTGCAACTAGCTACCCATTGATGCAACCACAGAGTCTGCAATTAATTCCATCTTCCAGCTAGAACATCACGGAAGGTTTCATAACGATCAGCCGATATGAAGTGCGAGTCAACGGTTTGATGTTGACGACGCAAACAAAGACATAGCAGATAAGTGGTTTGACCGGCAAAGAACTCCATACTGAGAGGTTGTTGACGTTTCACCTCCTATAGCACAAACACCCCGGAACAATCCATTAACAAAAAGTGCTGTTTAGTCTAACATGCCAAAATTAGTTGCTCTCTACAGCCAAACCCGTGATCGTGACCAGCTTTCCATTTAGTTAATGCGTCCAACTGTTATTTCAGTTCAGAGTTTTATTTTGATTGCATTTTGTTACATCACACACGAGTCAAACAAAATGAACACATCCGGTTGCATTGGCGCTTGTGCTGTTATAGCTAACTTTCTTACCAGAAGACGTTGTTTAAATATTCCAAGCTACAGACAATGACGTTATGGAAAATACTCTATTAATGTTGCGAAATAGGCTAAAGGTTTTGAACTCTTATGTTTCAGATAGGTATGATGATCCAAGATTCCTGTTGAACAAGCTCAAGTAGGTCAGGAGCCTCTGATCACAGTCACAAGACCAAGGAATGTCCCAAGTAACCCGTGGTCATCTATTGCACTGTTCAATTGTGCGTAGCTAATCAGGGAGCTGTAGTTGACAAATATTACCTTAACCGTCATAATAAGTGTCAGTCGCCTGGAGACAAAACTACCAAATTTACCCTCTTCTCTCATTTGAGATTCTGACAATTTTCATACAAATGCTATCAGAATGATGTAAGTCTCTTCTTCTCTGCTATTTTCCTGTGATTATCTGCATAAGCAAAACAGTGACACACGAGCCACTCTCTCATACGGTAGTCTGCATTGCATTTGTTTGTCTCATTTCCGAGGTGTAAAGTTTAAATTAGGTCACACCAATACTTCGGTAAAAACAGGGAAACTTTAAAGAATAAGGCGAGGAGGACATTGAGAGTCTTGAAAAGAGCGCTATCTAAGGTGCACGAAGCACGTTGGAGAAATTTGATTCTCACCAATTTCGTGAAGTTTGCATTAAGGTGGAGATCAGTGTCGTGTTTAAGTTCTCAGAATATACAGGGCCTACATCATTTTTTTGAGTTTTGTTGCTATACGAACTCGGATCGTGCAAAGCCAGGATTTACGCAACTACTTAAATATGTTGATAATAGTGATATGTTCAAAATATCAACAGTTACATACTACGCGTCAGCCACATTTCAATTAGATAATTGTTTTCTCTAGCATTTTCAACACAAAGCAGATTTGCTTCATTTGAAGCATCATCATCATCAACATTCCGTATATGGATCACAGTTACAAGTATTTGCGTCACGGGGACTGTTTCATCGTTCACATTAGTTTCAAATCGGATGCAGCATTTATTGAAGACGTTACAGCAGATCATTACGGTAGACTACACTAGACCAAATGACCATAAGGCTTACTTGAATCCTCTGTCCAAATGATTTCGTGATGACAATCGACACATAAAAGATATACGAAGCACATAATATGTTACCTGTTCTGTTTGTCAGGTTCCACGTCACTATTGTAGAAGATCGGCAGAGGCAGCCCCTTCCTATAAGCCGTCATTAGTACCTGTCCAAACAAGTTAAGCATTTACGTAATAGAGTCTGTGAAAATGCTGTACGACTTTGGGAAACGCATTTTTGTATCCTCAGTATTCGCTTCCAACTGCCGTTTCTCCTTTTCTCCGGAGAAGACTACTGAATAGATCCCACTGTATTCTAGTTAAGAATTTGCAGAATATGTTAGTTAAATTTCAATGGTTCATTTCAGGAAATACGACAACCTTCAGCGGATTTTTGTTCATCACCTAATCAAAAATAATCTCTATTTGCACACAGATTTTTTCTGCGTTCTTAGTTATATTTTGCGCCCGCATACCATGCCAAAAAAAATGAAAATTCAAGCCGCCTAATGACACTACAGACTCCACTACTGATATCAGTGCAGTAGTCCAAACGCGGTATTAGTAAAACTCTAATCATCTCAATAAGTTCTATGGACACTCGCAGACTTCCTACCTATCTGAGATTATCGGCGACCGTTTGCCATCGCCGACCGTTTGAACTCAAACTGTCATGCGATATCCGATGTGGTAATTAAGTCCCCCGTTCTGTCACCTCAAGAATTGAATGCTGTGCTCTTCTGCTCACTTCCTGTTGGCCTTCGTGCATCTGATCGTCAACAGTTGGTGCAGTGGCTGACTGTTAAATTTTATGATGTATTCGTGATAAACTTATTGTTACAGTATAGCGGCAGCTTAGTTGTTCATGTCTTCGAGCTGTGCACTGTGTGACAAACGGCTCTGCGAAACGATAAGTGTACGGTCCATCTATGTTACGTTCTTGCACGGGCATGCACGGCTGGCGGCATCCGATTCGGATTAGCCTGTCACAGTGACCTAATCCATAGGACGCCTGCGCTTATTCATCACTGCAATTGCCTTGCGCTGTACCACTTACCGTTTCACCCACACACCACATATCTAGTGTGAACCCGAAGAAATAAGACCGATAGTTGTGCCAGTGAGGCCTTTCGGTCCAGCCGGACAATGCTGGTTAGCCAGTTGATTGGCTACTAGGGGAAAGAAACTCTTATCTCTCGGGAACTAAGCAAATAGAGACTGCAATGACGAGATCTAAACAAAGTACAGTGATGAAGTGTAATACAAGAAACAATAAAGTATAAGAGTGCAGGTTAGTGCATCCTAGAGAAGATAACGATGAAAACAACATTCTCGTTCAACTACGAGAAGCCAGGCAGACCATTCACCATACAATACACGAACAAAGCCAAAGAAAAGAACGGATAGAAAGCCGCAGACACCCAAGTTTCTCAAAAGAGGAGCGGATTAATTTTCAACGACCACGTTGTTGGCCGACGTTGTCATTAACAGAAGAAAAAGGAAAAACTGACATGAGCCTAGCGTACTCGTCGCCTCTTCGCTGACGGGGTACTATGAGCACGTTGGTGACCTACTAACCCCAAACGGCGGGCGCATTCGCGGCCGCACACATCGTAACGCCATGTAGTCACGTCACCGCGACCTATGGCACCGATCGTTCCTTTGCGTACCGCACGCCTTCGATCGCGGCCGCGCAGTAACTGCTCGATGAACTATCGCACGCCCGTCCGAACCGTATTTTTCCAGGCCGTCCAGTTCAACGCCAAATTTTCACAGCATCTAAAACCAAAGTTACAACGTGAAAGACTTACCTGCATACATCCTGGTACATTCGCTTCTGACCGCCATGATTTCGCTCACATGCTTTCACTTGTCCTTACAGTAAATGCTTCCGGATATAGTCATCGCCCACCCGACGGATGTGACCGAGCCAACGGAGCTGATTCAGCATCAACATGGCTTCCATCCCGTCCATGTCCGTTCGCCGCAATACCTCAGTTTTCGGAATCATGTCCGACCACCGAATACCCAAGATGCGTCTCAGACACTGCACATGGAAGCGGCTCAAATAGTTCACGTTCCTCTGGTACAATGTCCACCTGTTATTACCATACAGCAGTATGGACAGCACCATTGAGCGGTAAACACAAAGCTTCGTGGCCACCTTCAGGCTGTGATTGCTCCAGACACGCCTTTCAAGATGTTAGAAAGCAGAACTAGCTTTTGCCACACGCGTTCTCAGCCCGCGGTCTACGGACAGATCTGTCGACAAGTTGCTACCCAAGTAGCAAAAATCCCCACAGCCATTCACATTGTCTCCAGAGATGCGAATTTCGGGTGGAAGTACACAAGCAGCACCTTTACCGGGAGAAGACTGGAAGAACGAAAACTTCTTACCTGTGTTGATGTCCAATCCAAATTTTGATACTGCCGAAGCGAAGGCTGTAGCAAAAGGTTGAAGTTCTTCTTCACCGTGTGTCTGCAATGCGCTGTCATCTATGAACTGAAGCATGCGCATCCTTGAGGTCTGTAGCCGGGTTGGGGCGCCGAAACGTCGGATATTCAACAGACGCCCGTCCGTCCTGTACAGCATCCTCTGCAGAGTTCTGAAAAGCAACTGTTACCATGGCAGTCAAATATAGGCCAAATAAGGCTGGAGCAAGAACACAACCCTGCTTCACGCCAGTGACGATGTCGAAATCATCAGAGGTCGATCCACACGACTGCACCTTCGCCTTCATGCCCACATGCAACAGTCCAACCATATTGACGAACGTAGCTGGACATCCAAACTTACCGAGCACCTTCCACAGCGCCTCGCGGCTCACGGAATCGAAGGACTTGGTGAAGTCCACGAACAGGGCATACAAGAGCTGATTAAGTTCCCGACACTTCTTTTGAAGCTGTTGAGCAGCAAACACCAGGTCGATAGTACTCTGACTCGACCGGAATCCACACTGTTTCTCGGGAACATTCTCCTCCAAAACGGTCGCATTAAGTCGGTTCAGGAGGATTTTGGCAAGCACCTTGCCTGCACAGCTCAAAAGACGTATGACCCGGTAGCTGTTGGCGCACTGCGTGCTACCCTTGCCCGTCAACAAGGGTACGATAATGGCGCCCTTGAAGTCTTGCGGCATTACATAGTGCTCCCAGATGGAATGAAACAACTGGATCAAAGCGCGTTTTAACGCCGGCCCGCCATTCTTCAGAATATCACCTGACAGTCCGTCCTCGTCTGCAGCCTTCCGGTTGCGCAGTTGACCAATCGCCCTCTTCAACTCCAGCAAATCTGGGGCGAGAGCAAACGAAGATTTGATGTCTTGTTACGGCAGGCTGTTTACAACCACGTAATCAACTGCTGCAGGACAGTTTAGCAGGTTGCCGAAGTGTTTGCGCCATATTTTCATGATTTTTTCCGGCTGGCTGTAAGAATAGCCGGTGTCCACATCTACCAGTGCTTTAGTAGACTGGATAGGTGGACCGAAAGTCACCTCGAGCGAATCGTAGAACTCCTTGTGTTGCCGACGATCTGCGAAACCCCGCACACGCTCGCCCTGTTTCCTCCACCAGTTGTCCTTAATTCCGCGAACACGCTCGGCCAGTTGGCGGTGGATACTCCAGAAACTAGCCTTCTTTGTTCCACTGGCCGGGTCCAGTGTGGATGTGGCGGATGCAAAATTCTTCTCTCGTACCAAGTTGAAGATGGCAACGTTGTTTTCATCAGACCAGTTCGCGCGTTCCTTGCGCTCTACACCGATTGTCTTAGTGGCTGCTGCCATAATCCGTTTCTTGAGTTGTTGCCACATACCCTCGGGGGTAGTGGATACAGGAGCGTCTTGCGGACAAGCGACGACTGCACTTTGGAAGGCAGTCTACGTCTCTCAGTTCTCCATCCGTCTGATATCCAACTTCTGCCGTTGTCCGGAAGATCTACAATAAACGGGCTTACATACATGAATAAACAATTTTGTCCTGACTAGCCTGCATTCAAACACGCACATACACGCACAATCGCTCACTCACATGAACCTTCCCGTTGCACAGCTACCGGTTGCAATGTTCACGTGCGCGGCTTGACTAGCCCGCCTGGAAATGTTTTGTCCCTCCCCCCATTGGCTTTCTATTCATTCATCGACCCGCTGACCCTAAATTCTGTTCATTATTAGATGTAATGCACTTTCTACGCTGGCCCGGTTGGGATACACAAGGTTCCTCCTTCATCACTTCAGTTCTAACTTCAGCGCGTAGTATAAACAATGGTAAGGTCCTAACCTTGCTTCCGTGCAAGCTATAGGTTCAATCAACCTGTGAATTGCCTTTGCCTTTGATCCGGAACAGCCTAAATGAAAACCCAAGTGAAAGTCTGAGATCTGAATACTCATTCTATAGAGCTGACTTGACTTCAGGAGAAGGACAAAATGCGCTAAATTGTTTGTTAATCAGTAAGCGCCACATCTCTCGCCTCGCCGTAGACGCACCGCGTATTAGGTTATGCCTTACTGAATTTGGGAACACAACTGCTAGCCAGAAAAGAGCTGCAGGGCCATTTGGAGTGAGTGAGCGACCATCACTTTAACAGGTGGTTTGCCTGATCTATGTTGTTAGAGCAAGTCAAAGCCCCCATTCACTGTAATAATACGTTGTAAGCCTACTAACTTTGGAACTCACCTTACCGGGGAGAATAACAACACATCTGTTAACCACTGCCGACAAGGTATATGTTTTCAGCCAATCTGTTTGAAACCTCACACATCTATGTAACTACGGCCAGTCCACCTAGTGAAAGTCAACGGAAAGAGATTAGGAAAAAACCGGCCCATTCATGTTGATGATCGTTGCAAAATGAACACTGTAGACAGAGGCACCGGCACACCCAGGGTAATGTTACTAAACCCGTCCATAGATACAATACGATCCACAATTGTGTTCAATCTGCCTGAAATTAGTTCAGCAATATCGGCAGAATACGAGAAGCACTATTTCAAAGACTACGAACGAGCACTGATCCGAAGTACGCCCTCATACTGGGTCCACTCAGGATTCCTGCTCATACCGTAACTAACTCCAATGAGCTAGTGGCGCTGCAACAAAGCAGCTACACCGTGGGTGAGAACTTAGTTAGAAGACGCTCTGACCGAGAAAAATACACGACTGTAGTGGAAATTCGTGGCATAACTCATTAGTCTCTGACCTAACAATCATCGGCGTAAATCGTATGCCTCAGCCAGCGAACTTAGTCTTGATACGTTCCTCTCGAATTCTGAGAACAACCTTCTTAACAGAAAACATGACGAAAAAAATGCAAGCAGCTTAGCCTACAGCCCACAGACAGTTGCCCTTTTTGATCAGGTGACACTGTGACAGATCAAGAAATATCAGATCACGGCGGAGACTACGGTGAACTACCGTGAAACCTACTACTTTTGCTTCTAAAATTGTCCAAAGTACCCTTTTTACAGATGCCAAGTTAACTCCGGGGGTTTAAAATACCCTGATCCGTCACCATTCCAATAAGTACGCCAAAACATACTGACTCAGCCTTCATCATCCGATAAACGTCCTCGGGTAGATTCATATAATATACACAAAATAACCAGTGGTACTGCCTTTCGGTACTGTGTTTACATCAACATGTCTTCACTTCTTAATAAAGTAAATGAGATTCGTGACCTCTGTACACTGCGGAACCTACTAAAATAATCGACCCGGAAACCTGGTGTAAGGAAGTACATGATACCGAATGGTCTATCCCCGGCTTGACAGCGTCTCGTAGTGACGAGAAATCCTGCAAAGGAGGTGGTGTAGCTCTTTATTTTGGGTCGCACCTGGAGAGCTCAATCATTTTTGGTAGGTGCTGCTGGACTTCCGGAAATCAGTTTCGCAATTAGTTTACATCACTTGGAACTGCACTTCTCTGATTGATGTGATTTAGTTACCATCTACTGCGCACAGGGATACCGAACATTTATCAGTCATTACACCACACTTGTTGCTGAAGCACCATCGGTCGGACACAGCCGGATAGCTTAAGGCTATCTAAACGACCATCGACCCTTCCCTGCTTCCGCTTGACAAAGCGGTTGCCATTAGGAAGAATAAGCCCATTCCGTGCCTCCAGAAGGAATTGTTAGTTACTCTCCCATTGTCTTAATGGTGGCAGGCTTTTTGAACCGGTAGACGAGAGACATTTTATCGTAACTTTTTGCGGTTTTATTTTGGTTCGGTAAGTTTAACAGTCCCTAGTAAGTACCCATAAGGATGAGATGAAATCTTTCAGAACATCGAGTGTAATACAATAAGTGCATTCATCTTGACAAGTAAACAATTTTTCGCAACCTTTGTAAGTTAAATGGGGGTTCAAGTTAATAATTGTCGCTGATTAGCACTTGTGGATTTTCTTTCAATCCTGAAAGGTTCGTTCATTATGTTTCACAAAAAATATTGCCAGAATAAAAAGTAAGCCATTGGAAGAGAACGAGGTGCAAAGGTAGTAAAATAAAACTCACCCTCAATCACACTAGCACTTATGTCAAAATACAATGCAAACACCGTTTGACCGCAAGTTTTTTCACATCAAACATCTTAGCAGCGTGAAAGTTAACACTCCGACAAGGAGCTTCTCCTATTGCTCAAATATTAGCCGGGTTTACTTGCCGAAAGTTTCACTATTTTTATATAATCGCATCAATATATTCAACGTGCATGTCAACGTCTCGTCTTACCCCTATCGAATTAAAGTTAATAGTCGCCCGCCTTACATTTGTTTGGAGATGGTCCAGTTGAAGTCACCGGTAACGGCAGAGATGCCCAATATTGGACACCAGGAGAGGTTTTATAACGTCCAGCCGAGTCACCAGTAAGTTTGTCGTCTGTTTGGTCTTGAATCTAATCGTTATAATCAGGTCTCTAGTTGCCTCAATACTGATAGCATTTGATTAAAAATTCTCTAGATAAATTTGTGAACGTGATTGAATATCATATCGTCCGACCAATTACCGAAACGACCGCAGTAGTTTCCGTTCAACAGCATCTGGAACTACGAGTTAAGTGAATTTGTTTGCACTTCGCCCGTGATAAATGAACTGTTAATATACCACATGAATAAGGCGAACCTCGCAGCACATTCATACTGCGAAAAAATTCAGAAGGTTCACAAAAACAACAGTTTTAGAAATATAACGTCGTGACGTGAAGGCTGAAAACCTTAGAAGCCTTAGTGAGCTCCACTGATTGGTCAACCATACGTAGGAATTTCCAATATCGCTCAATAAGCATGTATTATTATATAGTTCAGAAACCAGCAACATGAGCATAACTTGGAGAAGAATAAGGATTCTGATGGTTGGGAACAGTGGTGGTGTTGTTTGTAGCT
>QNGE01005142.1:8213-48401 GCA_008508345.1 Paragonimus westermani | reverse complement strand
ATGCTACTATTGGCCTTTTTAAAATTTATCGATGGGAACCATCGTTTCAAACATTTTCAAACCATCACCTACTTTATAATGGATTTTTAGCAAGTACCAACCATTTTCATCTACTGGCTATCTATCTGAGCTGATCCAGCTTGATCTTGTGCCCTGGTGAAGCACACAAAGCCTAACTGCTTGGGAGTTCTAATGTGTGAGCAAACAGTGTCATGACTGTAGGAAACCGACAAACTGGTCAAACGAGATGTTCTAGTCACGTTACCACGCGTCACACAGGTTCGTCAAAACGTTAAATATTCAGTGTGTTTGCTTCGGACACTAATTTTATGACGCAGTGCAAAAACAGCGCTTGTATGTTTCTACTTTAAATGAGTCTCTCTGTTGTTAATACTGAATAAAAATGTTGAGGAAATGCAGACGAGCGATGACCAGCCACCTGAATAGCTGGAAGAAATGATATCGTTATAACAGGTTCGAAATAGCTCCGGACGACCAAAGTGCGAGGAGGACGTTGAATGTGTGTATACTGGACAGGTATCAAATGTAGCACCTAATGATGTTGTAAGTAGACTAATATAATTTGGTTGCGTACGTTGGCATAAAAACAGTTCAATTTTTTTCACCAGGCTCAAGGACAGAGAGAATAGGAGCAGACCCAGGTGTAACCCCGTGCAAAGGGGTTTTGTCAAAGACTTCACAGCGTTGAATGAAGTTAATTTTCTTTTAACATGCGCCGTTTTGATTGATATTATCTAAAACAGAGTGGTCACTGGCCGAACACCAAACCAAACAGCTTCGGGTCGCCCAGTCCGTTCGTATTTTAGACGACCGAGCATCAATCCCATCCCCATATCGGTCAATTAAACCAACAAAGTAACGTGGACTGCACACATTTAACGCAAGACGGACTCAAACTGCTTCGGCTTGGGGGCACTGAAAATGTACGCTGAGTCTAGCTGAAGTGAATTTAAAGATGACCACTATTGTTACGAGTGACAAATACTGTGAACCATTGCAGAATCCACACACATTCTCGTTAGAGCGGTCACCAACAAAGCCTGGCTGTACAACACACAACAATCCAGTTTGATTGCAATCTTATAGAACACGCTCAATCCGTCGGTGAGAGAACTTATAGTCTATGCAGAAAAAGTGGCTTGTTAGTGTAGGGAATACGGTAGACATTACATCTCAACATGTGTACAATATGGTTCAAGTAGTATAAAGGTTATCATATTTGTTTTAAGAGCAGGTTGGAAATGAGCGATAAACTTAAGCATTAACAGTAGAACGTGTGTAAAGTAAACTTGTTCAAAATTATTCGCATTCTACGGAGATACTGTTGGACAAAAAACCTAAGTCAAACGAGCATGTATGCACCAAATTAACTAACTCGGAAAGTCCGTCTGAAACTTGCTCCTTGAGCCCTGTGCCGTTGCATGAATCCTAAAGTAAACAAACAGGCATGTGGCTATAACAGACAATAAATATGCTTGGTCATAAGCTGATCAGCTGTCAGTCGAAACAAAATAGCGTAGGGAACTTGCTCACCAAATCCCCATATTAGGGGATATGGAGAGATGGACTGTACAAGCAAAGATTATTTTTAAAAATTCTAAATACCATATGTTTGTGTGTGAACTAGAAATGAACCAGCACTCCGTACAACAGGATAGGTTGAAGTAAAGCTGTTTACTACCACCTATATAACCAAATTTATGTTTGGCTTTTACATACCATCGAGGTGAGGTGGCGGACAGTTCAAAGTGCACTGGACGTGCACCTCCAATGCACCACAGGTCATCTAGCAAACAGTGATTGTTGTCTATTTCACGCGGATTACAAAGCGATCGGCATGAGAACAAGACTGAGAAAATAAGAATGCGCACTGCTAATTGACTATTCGTACAAATGTACCTGTTGGTCCGGCTGGTCGAGTGCGAAGCCATTCTTTTTCCTCCTCACACAGATCCTTTCCTGTGTGAGCAAAAGAGAATTAAAAAGTTTATAGTAACTAGCTTGTCCGTGAACTCTGATGTCCATTCAAAACCACCAATATTTATATTAGAGATTAGGACAAATATGAGGTTACACTGCTTTTTCAGACAATACTGTATAATATACATCCAAACCCGTAGAAATTAGCAAACAATCACGGCTGGTCGATACATTGCCAACAACCACAGTGTGCAGTATAAAATCGTTCTGACAACAGTCGAATTGATTGCCAGCTGAAAAATACCGCAGAGCTGGACACACTGTGGTATTTTGAACTGTCGCGGTGGCAGCCCTCAAATGACACTACATGTTTACGGTTTGCCCGGCTAAATGTGGATTTTCTGCTTTGAAGCTGTGTATCTGTTAGCCTCATTCATACGTATTGATCCGATGATGAAACCTAGACCTACAGTTTTTTCACCAGATGCATCTAAGTACACTCGAGGAAACCAACAACGTGATCAGTCCAATTCCGTTCAATTTTTGTACCGGAAGGGAACTCATATACCAATAGCAGTAAACTTTCAAGTTAGCTGGTTGTAAATCTGAAAGAGCGAAAGAAAAGAGCATGGAAATGGCTGAGATATTGGATTAAGGGCAAGGCATAGTGTGTCTTAAGAAAGGTGCCTAAGTAGACGTCTATTGGCGTGTACCATGTATTGTCGGAAAAACTGAGGATTTAGTGGAAATTGAGCTCCGGATGATATACTGAATTTACCGTACACTGATATTTTTAAAATAAAGCAAGTATCTTAAAGGCCGAACGTACGCGATTCACATATCAGCGGCCTGAAATTGAGGTCCAAGAACAATTCAATTCTACGTATTGCTTGGTAAATTCCAGTTCCATTTCTGGATAGACACACTGATTGGGTTGAAGTTTACGTTACATGACAAACTGACCCAGCGCAGCCGCTTTCAACAGATAGGTTTAACTAGGTCATTCTTACGTGTATGCGTGCATGTGTACCTGTGTACGAGTTCCGAAGCAGCGACTGTACGGTCACCGGAACGTAGGTAGGCTAAGTCCAGGTGGTCGAAAACGGGGACACTGGAATGTTATTTAAGTAAGTTCTTCTTATGTTAATATCAATGTTAGGTCTTGGTAGGACATAGATTTGAACCGGACCTTCTGAAGGAATAAGGTTCGAATGCGCGTCCGAAGGTTCAATGAGGAGAAATTGCGTGACCGTGAATTCAAGCGCGTGACAGGCAACGGAACCATCAAGGCCATAGATCGTGGTGACATGACTATATGGCGCTGCGCCAATTGCGACCGCGAGTGAACTGGCCGTTTCACACTAGTAGTTCATCAACGTATACACAGCAAACCATTAAAAAAGACGGCAAGTACGTTATCGAAAGCAAGCTGTTAGCTTTACGTATTTTTTGGACGTGCAAACCAAATAACGCTCTCCTGCCCAGAAAGCTGAGCTAGGGTGATCTACATTTGTTTTTCTTTCCCTCTGTTGGTGTACTGCACTATGATGATATGTCTTATATTTCAGTTCAACCAAAGTTTTCTTTTTTCCTCCTTCTATCTAGAATGTGTTAATATGTGCTTCTATATCCACAATGTTCCGAACACTGAGGTAATTTGGGGAGCAGACACAGAGGGGATGGAAGCCACCCTGATACTCAATCAGCTTTGCTGGCCAGGATAAGTCCGTAGGGCCGGCGAAGACTGAATTCCGAAGCAACTGCCGTGTGAGCAAGTGGAAGCATTTGGGCGAAATCCCGGAAGCCAAAAACGGAAGTACCAGGATGCTATCCATGCAGGACTTTTGCGTTGTAATATCGACGCTAGATCTTGAGGGGACTTAGATCTGAACCGGACGATCCGTGGAAATACGATCCGGACGGGCGTTTGAAAGTTTCATGAGCAGTAGGTGCTGGACCATGAATTAAGGCGTGTTGTAAGTAAGGGAACTATAGGTAGCGTAAATCGTGTCGACATGACTATATGACATTGCGATGAGTGTGACTGAAAATGCACTGGCGGTTTCGCATTAGTAGGCCCTCAAAGCACGCGGAGTGACAACCAGGAAGTAAGGTTCAAGTAAGTTATGTCAGTTATATCCGTTTTTTGTTCGTATTGACCAACTCACTCTTTTTAGAAACCTGGGTTATTTTGGCTTCCTATCTTGCTTTTCCTTCAGTCTTGTCAGTGTACCGCACGACTAATGTTTGATTTTCATCAAACCAGCTCTAACTGTGGTTTTCCCCTCATCCTTTCTAGAGTGCAATGATATGTACTCTTATGATGAACTGTTTTCTGCCTCGTATTGTCGATACCTTTTTTCCGAGTTTAGGTCAGACAACTGGTTCTTTATTTTTACTACCCGAGATACAGTGGTTTCACTTTCACACTGCCGTACAATCTGGCTAACCAGTATCGGCCAACTAGACCAAAAAAGTCACCACCTACACGTCTTCTAGTCTTATATCTTCGGATTGACCCCGGACACATGAAATGAGTATGGAACCGGAAACGGTGAGGCGTAAGCCACTTGTAATGTGTGTTATGTATAGACAGCCTTTGGTTTCCGTCGAGTTAATTTGAAAGTAGATAAAGCCAAACATGTGTGTGTGTGCACGCCCGTAGGTGCGAAGAAACGTAGAAAGCCATGGGATTTAGGAGAACGCAAAATGTTGAAAGGCGAGCGAGAAGTTGAAACGGCAGCTTTAGGTGTGAAAGATGTTAAGGGTCCAATGTGATGTCCATCAGTATGAAGTGTTTTTATAACATAGGCCAGTAGTCAAAACTTCACAGGCAATGGATGAGAAATATGCTTTATGCTTTATCGAGCTTCGATAAGTGGTTAAACAGACTTGACTGTTCCTAGATATCACAGTGAAAATGTACTGTCACCATTTATTAGGGCCGCAGTATTACCGTGTAAATATTTGTTCACTAAAACAGTCTCTTGAACCAGGCAAAATTGAAACCTACAATTAGGTATGAACGACGCAGTAAATCGTGTTTGAGGTCCATAAGAAAAAAAAGAATCATATGTAGCAAAAGTAATTTACTCACGTTTCCTTTTTTCCAGACGGAGCGCACATTCTTCTCTGGCTTTTTCCGCAACAAGCGCTGACAACAAAGAGAACAGGTTTACGGAAGCTTTCCCACAGCCCATTGCAACGAAGGCTGCACAAAAGAATGTTTTCGGCCTTTCCTTCCTTTGAGAATTTTACGAACTTGTTCAACTTAAATGTAGTAATTCGTATTCAATCAGCTTTTACCAAGTGCTACCAGATAGAGTTGTGATAACTGGAAACGCGTTGGTGCATAACTCTCAAAACTTCAAGTAGTTCACAGAATAACTAGTTATGTTGAACACAGTGGCATGACAGCTGAACGACAGGATGTTAAAACGTTTTTGGGACTATACGTTGACAACCTGAAGTTTACTCGCCCGGGTGTATTTATGAAGAGAATAACTAAAACATGATGGATGATTACCTCACGCTATCAAAGAAGGATTATTTGGAAGCGAATCTTCACTCAAAATATATAAAAGCGCTCTCTCTTGTTCACCTTTGTAAACATACAGATCAGTGTGGGCCAATGTGACGAGATAATTGTACCATTTTGGATGTCATTGTCATTTTCGACACAACAGCTATGAAACACAAGACTCATCGTCTTAAAGTCACTCGAAGTGTTGTTCGCCACACGCAGTAAGACAGTTGTCTGTGGGAAAGAGCAACTTAACCTAAACCTTCATCCGCCACGGGTTTGGCCAATGACATGTCTGTGGACTTATTAGTCACGTTCTTTTTTTATGTTTCACTGCTGTTTAGTTTCCAAACTGCCGAGAACGTGGGAATCTCTTTACTAGCTTGTAACAACCAGTCAGGTATGAAAAATTCACACACTGCACTTTATTTGCTTAGTTTAGATTTATATCTGATGGCCTAACAAGTAGTACGAAAGTAATTACTGGTTGCAGTTTATGAGTCCAAACAAAAATGAACCGATAATAGAGTGGTAGTTCGAGGGCGGGCATCAAAATTGTCAGCTTGTAGCCTTGTTCAGATGAATTGTCTCATTGATTTCAGTCAGTATTGGTTGTCTGGTTTTATGTTTCGTAAAACAGATCCATAGATCTACCAGTTACTTACTCAAAGAGCTGTCTGGTTGCATTCCGAACTGTGGTGTGCTGCTCTTTTCACTGACAAACCATAATGCTAGTATGTTTTGTGTAAATAAACAAGCGCCTAACCTGTTTCTGTAACGCATGCAGCGACGTCTGAGAGTTGGCCTGCCACCACAGCAGGGTTTTGATCAAAAACAAATATGGAGCAGATTAGCTCAAGATACCTTGTTAACATAACCGCGCACCCAACGAAGGCGTGTACAGTCTGAAAATAGTTTTGTTTGCAGCTCTGAGAATTCACTGAGTCATATGTGTGTGGATCTCAGTAGGATGACTTACGGAACGAACCCTTCATAGTTGCTTGTATAAATAAGGTAGAACAACACTGAGGTATGTTATCATGGACAGTAATGTTGTACGTATCACTCACCGGCAAATTTGGCGAGGTCACCAGAAAGAGCTGCTTCAATTAAAGAGGCGTCCAGCCCGGCCGCAGCCAAAACTTTCGACAACTCGCTACCGCCTTCAATGTTAGCAGCCGCTAACAGCTTCATGAGACCATTCATACCACCTCCGGCAGCCATGATGAGTGCTTGCAACGCTTCGGCGCCACCTCCTGCTGCAGCCAAAATGGTCGATAGGGCATCGGCCCCATGTCCTGCTGCCGCCAGGAGAATTTCAAGAGCCTCAGAGCCACCTCCCAGTACATCTAGTAGGCTTTGCAAACCATCTATGGCATCCTCGTTTTCTCCGGCAATTGCCTTCAACAAATTTTGAAGTCCTTCGACACCTCCACCCCCGGCCGCTATCAAATTCTGCAAAACGTTGGCGTACTGACTTCGATCTCCGTTGCTTGCAGCGGCCAACAAATTGGCAAGTCCTTCTTCACCTCCTCCAGCAACCGCTATCAGAGCAGCCAGTCCCTCGACTCCACCACCTGCTGCAGCCACCAGTGCTTCCAGACCGCGACCATCATCTGCCATTCGATTGGCGGCATTGATCAACGCTGTCAAACCAGCCTGTCCACCGCCAGCTGCTGCAATCAAGGCAGCCAGAGCAGCCTCACCACCCCCTAGAGCTGCTACAAGACATGACAGTCCGTCAGGTCCATTACCTTGCATAGCTTTTATTAAAGCGGCAAGTCCATCCTCACCACCTCCAGCAGCATACACAAGCTTTGTCAAACCATTCTCACCTAGCGCAGCAATCAAGTTGACCAGGCCTGCAGACCCTCCACCCATAACAGCAATCAACGCAGCCAAGCCAGCATCTGCACCTCCAAGAGCTTGCAACAACTGTTTTAACGCTTCTGGGTCGTTAGGATCCATGCCCAAGGAACGCATTAAATTTGCCAAACCTTCAGCTCCACCTCCCATGGATTCCAACAGTGTTTTGAGTAAATCTACCGCATTACCTCCACACATCTCCAATAGCTTAGCTAGAGCCGCCGGACCCTTACCAAGAGTTTCGAGTAATTTTTGAACAGCTTCCTGACCACCGCCGATCGTTTTGAGTAGAGCGGCCAAACCTGAGACTCCACCGCCAGCAGCATCCAACAGAATCTGCAAACCAGCTTCGCGGTCACCCCCGAGCGCGGCTAGTAGGTTTGTTAGACCTGTTATTCCACCTCCAAGATTGTTCAACAAGTCCGCGATGCTCACGCCATCACCTAGAGTAGAAAGTAAATTTTTTAACCCTTCGGCGCCTCCACCCAGAGCAGCAAGCAGATTTTCCAGACCTTCCGCTCCACCACCCGCGGCATTTAGAAGGTTTCGAAAGGCTTCGTTCAAACTTTCACCTCCCATTGCCCTTAACAAATTGGCAAAACCCTCCTTTCCCCCACCAAGGGCTTCTAATAAAACCTTCAGACCCTCAGCGCCACCACCTGATGCTTTGATCAAATTTTCCAAAGCTTCCTGACCTGTGGCAAAATGAGTAATAAAAAAACCCAATAATTCATATATCTGAAAGGCGTTTAAGGGCATGTCATTTTTATGGGTTTAAGGATCAGATATTTAACGTTTTATTCAAGTCACATTAGGCGACTTGCGTATAGGTAGCCTCGGTTATAATAACCCAAGTCGGTGTGGCCGACAACAGCCACAACGTGCATCGGCGGTGATCAAAGCAGGCAATTATTTTTAGGACATAGCCTATTATTAGGACTGGATTGCACTATCGAAGCTCCATTTATTCAAAGTGTATAAACAAACTTGTTGATGATACTGTAACTCACTTCACTATGAATGTCGAGTAGATGAATTTTTATCAATACTACTCATTCACACAGACCCGATTCCATTCGACTGAACATTCACCTCACTTTGCTAACAGACAAAAACGAAACTTTAAACACAAGTTGCAACTTGAAAGATAGTCTATTAAGTCACGAATGTATAGCAGCGAGCGACTCAAAAAGCGCATAAAAATTCCCGTAGTGTAAGGCCATGGCGATTCACGCAGCAAATCAGCTGATCTTTGGGCAACAGAAAGAAACGAATTGGTTCTTCTGAATCACACTGTCAATGACTTCCGGAATGGCCAGGCGCATCTCAACGAAAATGCACCAAAAAGCTAACAAAATCACACAACATAGCTGAAGTTAGTTAACAGTGATAAACTGTTACTTTTAGAACAAATCCTCATTGTTCACTTTGTTTTTTTAATGGCTAGCACTGGACAAAAACGAACAACCTAACCAGAGCTTTTCATATTGCTCAGAATACAGCTGATAGTTAAGCCGGTGTTTGATAGATACCCAAAGATTGTGCAAAAACCTGCCAACCGACGAATGAACTTTATTCCGTGAATGCTATCTGGGCAAAATTTGATAGAATTTTGGTGCCTGCATGCGAACGAACAGCCGTGCGTTCAACCTAAGACCAAAGCGAAACTGGAACATAGTGCTAATGCTGTCAAGAGGTTGGTTGGAAAGCACATGGAAGTACGACAGCTGTGATCGCTTGTGCGATGCCCAAGTTACACCAACCACAATCTCTACTACTGATTAGTAGCCACCAAGATTTAATAAGTGAATGTTATACTACTGTTTACTTTTCGGCACCGGTCGACTAAGTGTTGCATTTCACCCAGTCGTCTGGTCAACACTTCACACAACAATATTAATGAACTCGATAGGCTGACAGAAAAACAGCAAAAGTTTGTGCTCAGCTGGAACATGGAGCGTAGAATGATGAACCTAAAGCTCATCGCAAGGCAAAGGCACCAGTATATAACCAAGGATTAAAAAGTGTGGTGATCAAGCTGGTCCACAGTCATTCATTATCAGCATAAATACATAGAACAGTGCATACATAACACACTATTTTCGATACGAAGTGAAGTGTCAAGTAACAAATTCAAATGAGATCAAGCACGTTATGGATAAAAATGGAGACACGGTGTTGGTACAATTAAGTCACAATTATGACGCGAACGGGACCGTGGTCGTTTCATCGATCCTGGTATGAATGTTGTGTCATGGTAATCGCAAGACTTGAACGAAGCGCCTCTGTGCGCACAAGAATCGATTATTCAAACAAATTCGAATCGAAGTTCGGCATCTTATAGTCTTCTACTAACTGCCGTTGACTAGATGAATCGGACGAAAAGAAGTCAGGTAGGCGGTATAGCTCGATTTGCTAAGGTGTGCTAAAACTGCGTTGGTAATTGTCATAGTGTCTGCGTTATTGTTCCAGAATATATGATACTCACCAATATGCTCGGATGCGACGAGGAAAAATTACGTATGTATCGTTCTGAGATGGTTGGTAATCTAGTGAATGGCTTCACTGTATGAACCGCTTGATGCCCGAAGAGCCTGCCAACCTAAAAACGTACATTCAACGGACTGTGGAAGAACAACCAGAAAAAAAACAAGTCACACTACTGAAGCGGCCCAACCCATTGAAGTCAGTCACCGAATTTCTAGCCAATTCAGAAAGTTACGTTCGTAACTTTTTCTTATTGCATCTGCATAGAAAGTTGATTAAATTGTTGTGATTAGATTTAAAGTTTTGCTAACAACATATAGCTAAGCAGTTAGATTTGCAAGTTCATTTCGAAAACTTGCTTTCCCATTCATCTGACCTTAGTCTGTCACCTATGCTAGATGTTAAGTGACTGAAGTCTACATCGGTCAGCTCATGTCATCAATGGCAACATATTTCGAAACATCTGCTAACGATAGAACGCACCTTAGCAGCTGAAAACCTCGGGGAAAATGAAAACATTATCCTGTCCGACCGGATAAAGTTATTGGGACTACCCTACTGCGTTCGGAAGATTACATAAATAAAATTCAGATGGTACGGCGAAATTCAAGAAAAAGGAAAATGAGGAAGACAGATCTCCTCGAAAGCAGAAAGTGCGCTTGGAAATACTGCGATCCATGAAGCAGAACTGGAAAATTGCCTCTTCAAATTTAGAATGCATTCGACTTACTGAAACTAAAATTTTCAAGCTTTAAGGATAGCCGAAAGTTCACAAAGCGGGTATACTTCTTCGATCCATTTTAGACCTGTGTAACTCACTATATCAATCTCTGACAGAACGGCCATCGCCTCTCCCTGAACCTGTCAGACAGAAGCTGTCAGTATATAGCCTGGGGGACTTTTTGAATTTGCTACTACAGTCGACGAACTTAAAATAACTAGACAAAAAAGCTTTTCGTGGGCATGTCGTCCTAGCACTCAAATGGTCAACTGAAATAGACGATAACCTATTTATGTGAGTATATTATGGTCAACGAAGTAGACGTTTGTACACCGCCAGCAGAAATAAAACAGCTATCATACGTTCGTACTTACAACATGCAGTTTAAATTCAACGAGTAATTTCATCGATGGGTGTATAATGTGGCAATGGAATCCTCACTGGGACTGTTGTTTGCAGACATCTTCGTGTTAAAGCATGAGAATGACGAACTACGTGAAGATATTCGTGAACGTAATGTTTATAAACATGTGGATGTCATCGCATGAATGAACAGCGAGACTGTTGATCCAAAGGACATGTTGGCCATTTTCAATTCGGCCCACATGAACGTAACATTTACAGCAGAAGCTCAACGTAACAATCAATTAGCCTACGCGGACGTGCCCAATCGGCGTCGCGGTAACCGATATACTCAACGTAAGATCAATAGGAGGAGGACCTAGATTGAGCAGTACGTACATTTCAGAAGCTTTGTTATTGTGATGCAATAAGAGAAATTTCCCAAAATGTTTGGCTGATCCAGCCGCGAGAACGTGCACATAGAATACGACTTCCAGTGAACCGCCCTCCGTATGCTCATTATTCTTGTAAAATGACTATTCGGAACTACTTGTAGACAAAATTATGTGACGTCGCGAGAAAAACGTCATGGTTTATCAAAAGGAAAAGAAGGCAATATATACTTCGTTAACATTTAAAGGTAACACGCTTGCGGAAACAATCGCTAAGAGGTTCGATATTGTTTTCAGCAAAACCTTCTATGCTGGCAAATTGTACGTCTGTTTCAAATCTAGTCTAGTCTTTTGTCCACGGTTAAGTGAGAAAGTGTTTGTTTCTGCGGATTCTTCAGGTGCATATTCATTTAATTGTCCGTGTAGAACTAGTCACTTGGGTCGCATGACCAGATGCTTATTTGAGCGTATCCGTGGGTAACCTACAGGCTGCATCAGTAGCGCAGTCACCAGTGCTACTGTAGTATACTTTCTTCAGGACGTATGCCGCGATAGGTTCACTTCCATCAGTTACAAACCTAAAACATGCTGGCTGCATACATCATACGGACTTTGGCTGTACGATTGCTGGATTGTTTGCTGTAGTTATGGTGAAGGCAATGTGGAACGGACATGCACTGATTTTTGTTAGGAAAGCATTTGTTCAGGTCATTTTCTGAGGTTGTTAATCGAACTATTACCTGAAAGAGGTTACCCAGACACAAGGCCAATCACGCGAGATTGACATACTTGCATACCGATGCAACTCGGGAAAAAATTAACAAGTTCATTGAAACCGAATATCGGTTCACTGGAATTCTCGATAGATTGTTGTTTTTTTACCCAGTGAAGTATGAACTCTTAGCCGTAAACAATATTGATAAACCGAGGGTAGAATTTGGTCCTTCTCAGTGCTCCCACTCACGGTCAGTTGACATGAGTGTTTCTTGGCGATGGTTTTAAACGTGTGTACAACCTTCCGTTTATTCACTTCACACAGACTCAACTGGAGGTCCTATCACCCGGACGGAAGCTCAGAAAACTGCTTAATAATGCAAACAAGTTGAATTCGCAGGTTCAGTTTGAATATACCCTTGATTAGCTATAGAAGTGTTGCCAACATCCTCTGGTGAGACAGGCTTGACCCGTGCAAAACTGGTAGTTATTTCTAAACAGGTTTGTCTGCGCTGGTTCGGTAATGTGGCTGTCTAAGGCGAAAACACTAAGAGAAGTGCAGAAATTGGCATTCGCTAAAGTGGATAAAGCTCTGGTGTTATCGTAATGGCCAGGAACGAGTATATGGGACAAGTGAACACCATTTCGGAGGATAAGCGAATTTTCAGTGTCAAGTGAAGAGCCGAAAATAACAAACTGCTGGAAAAGCAAGCTGCGGAACAACTTCAGATACTGTTGTTACTTGGACACAACTGAAACCCTCTATAGCCAGTCGAAACCAACTGGCACGGAAATACTCTGAGTAAGAGACACTTCAAAAATACATAATTATGTTGCACCTCTACACCCGGTATCGTGCAGAAACAGTTCTGCGTACTATAAAGTTTGCCTTTGCTAGTGGACACTTTGAATCCAATCCACATTGCGTGATGATCTCTTTCGAATTAGCAGAAATCTTAGAACACAATTCAGTGAATAAAGTAATACTGATTCCATTTCACGAACGTTCTCTTTCGTGCGACATTTGATTCTTTGTATGACTTTATCTCTAGTCAAAACGGCGATATAGATGCTCCACTTGTATACCTTAAAGATCCTTATCTAATGAGCACAAGAACCGTTTGTTTCAATTTTGGAGGGCTTGCGCGAAAACAGATAAACGGGGCTCCTATGGCTAAAACCGTAAGCCCAACATTAGCAGACACCTTAGGAGTGATTTAGCAGCAATCCACGGAGTATATACTCGAATCGTTATTGTGCAAAAGATACGTTGATGATATTTCACTTTCCACTGATTTCGCTCATTTCTGTTTGCTTTTCAGTCCTCCTAACGATATTCAACCCAACCTCTTTATCTCACGAAGTTGAATAGAACAACAGTTTAGCTTTTTTGGATGCATTCGTCATTAAACATGCTGATGGTATGTTACGACACCCAGTTCACTGCAAGGCGGCATGGGTTGGTCAACATCTTCAGTTTTCTGGCTTTACTCCTATTGCATACAAACAGGATTTGGTTAATACACTGTTTCATAGAACCAGGCGTATTTGTGCCCCTGACAGACTGCAGACAGAACAAGAGTTGTTTAGGCAAACTTCACAAGCAAATTAATACCTACATAAACTAATCGAGGCAAACAATACGGTGAAGAAGAGTAAGGAACCCATATTTATGGCACGAAAGAGGGAGATTTCCCTATTCTTGCTATTCAAAGGTTATCCTCTAGCCAACAACACAAGGCGCAAACTGAGGTCTGCTCTGGCTCGAACGTATACGGTTGTGCAGTCGCGCTTAGCTTAAACCACCAGAGCACCAGTACTCCCCAATCGCGAAAGTAGTTTGTCAAAATTGTCTGTCTTCTGTGTTGCGTACCAGTTCACTTGCAGTCGTAGTGACGTTTGCATGAGCAGAACAGTGAGTTGCCGAAAACAATCCGAAGCGGTTGAAACAACTGATGACGCATCAGCCAAATTTTGTTGCACTGACGATTCAAAATCCAACGTCATCGGTCGCTAAACATGTAATGACAACAGGTCATTAAGTTGAACTGTTAAATTTCTTCAAGATACAGTTGCGTATTAGAAAGTCAAAGTTACTGGGTTTCTCCGAAACGATGCCCATCGGAACTTAGCAGCCGAAGTGATGTGCACAAAAGTGTTTGAAACAGCCTATCGGATTGCCATGGTTTTGTTCACGTAATATTTGGTGCGGTTGTAGGCGTGTCTATTTCCCGTTTGTCCTTACATGTATAATGCACACAACTAGTAACTTTATCGTGTGTGAATTGCGAAACTAGACGAAACTGTAACATGTCACAACATATATCCTATTTCTGCTCTGAAATGGTGGTTGAATCGAAGTTAGCGTTTCAGATAGCATACCTCGCCGAATCGAGTCATCCCGTCCAGCTGACATCTCCTTGTCGTGCGATTCATCGAGTCAACAGCAGTCAGTAAAAAGCTGTGAGATGCCGAACTCGGGTCAAAACTGAGGCAACTGGATTTCCATTGAATAATCTATCCCTGTGTGTACAGAGGTGCTTCGTTCAAGTCTTGCGATTGCCATGACACAACATTCATACCAGGATCGATGAAACGACCACGGTCCCGTTCGCGTCATAATTGTGACTTAATTGTACCAACACCGTGTCTCCATTTTTATCCATAACGTGCTTGATCTCATTTGAATTTGTTACTTGACACTTCACTTCGTATCGAAAATAGTGTGTTATGTATGCACTGTTCTATGTATTTATGCTGATAATGAATAATTGTGGACCACCTTGATCGTTACACTGTTTCTTTTTGATGACCGCTTCGATGATTTTCGGCTACCGCACTAGACTCGAGTTTCGCTCTCATTAGAGCTCATCAGTAGTACACATCCTCATCAGGACCGGAATTTGCACACCCGTCCTCGTGATTGTTAGATTAGCGTGTTAACCACAACACCAGTAAAGTCACAATAGGCACGACCGAATGAATATAGCCAAACGTTCAACCACAACCTTGCGTGAATAGTATTCAGCTCACCTGGTCGTTTAAAATGGAGAATAAACATAATCGCTCCATTCAGTGCAAGCGATAACCTCGTGATCAGAACTTGTTAGTTGTGTTGAAGTTACTGTCTTCATTGAACCAACTGAGCGTGGCTTGAATGAGTGGTGGAAGTTCGGAGATTAAGTTTATTTCAAACTGAACACCACCCACATTCAGTCGCAGTCTTCTCATTCAGCTAAGCCTATCGGTTAGCCCATTTCAAAAGGCTGTGGTTTAATGTTCGGCTATATTCATTCGGTTGTGCCTATTGTGACGTTACTGGTGTTGTGGTTAACACGCTAATCTAACAATCACGAGGACGGGTGTGCAAATTCCGGTCCTGATGGGGATGTGTACTACTGATGAGCTCTAATGAGAGCGAAACTCGAGTCTATTGATACCTTTTGAGGTGAGCTATCCGATAGGCCTATCTAAATGCGAAGGCTGCAATCTATGTGGGTGGTGTTCAAATTGGAACAGTCGAAATCTCCGAACTTCTATTAAAGATTTTTCACCTATTCAAGGATTGGCTGCTGACGGATGATATGATTAAGTTTTCGGTGTAGTAATGATAATACGCCACGTACAACTACAAATAATGTTCTGGTACCGCAGCGTCGCAGTGACAGTTATGTGCAATAACTGTCAGTGTCACCGGTCTGAATCAACCAGTGATTTCCAGGTTACAGTGCTCCTGCCGACCGATAAAGTTATATAAGAGAACGTGAGCCCACGTGATTATTTTGTTTATTTTTATGGTATTCTATGACGGTCACTTTCGAACTGATATTTCATGACTGACTTCGCCCTCGTCGGAACTAAATGGTTAGATATAATCTGAATGAGGTGCTCGAATCATCAACTCTTCATGTTAAGAGCCAAGGCCCTTATGCGCTCAGCCACCGTGAACATTGTTACGGATGAATGCGAACGTGCTTGGATAAAAGCCTGCTTTTCATCCCGTTGATGCGGGTGGACAAAGTCCACCTCATTCATCTTGTCCAACTTGTTTGCCGTTGTCAAATTACCGGCCAGTTGTGCAAAAACTGTTGAACCATGCAGTTTTTCTGTTGTGGAACTGATGTCAGTCCGTGTTTTATATCTGACCGTTTCTATTGTTTTTGCTATCCGCTTGTCTTATATTTCCTAATGTTTTACGTTCCTGAGTGAAGAGAGTAAACGGAATGTTAACACCTCACGATGTATATCCTCTATCGTTATTGTTGATATCGACTAACCGAACAGTGAATCGTGTTCAGCAAAGCTCATCTAGACAATCAACATTGATGTCAGTAAAGAGGTTGCAAACAGCTGACAAGAATAGTGTTTTTCTTCATGACCGCCAAACGATGATGACTGACGCTGATCATCTGTTTATTCTACTAGAGTGTAAACTCCATCTTATGTCCATGTTGCCTGGGTGCTAAAAATCGTCACCTACTGTGTACACATGCCCATCATAAGGCGTGGTATCTAATCAACGCATACTCCTCCTAACATCTAAGTTTTAGTGAACGAGATGGAATGCTGATAATGCACGATTTACGCCCGGAGACCTTTTAATGCAATATCACTAATGCATGCAACTGACAGTTTTTGTTATCCCAGTATTCTTTCTGAATACGGATGGATATGCTGAGTATCCTACCTAGACGTGGTTGGGTTCTATTAGCAGACTAATGGAGCAAGTGTCAAAACAGTATGGTCGACAGGTTATACAAACTTGTGGAAGCACAGGTATAGACGGAAACAAATAGTCTGTCACCTCTTGCAAGTCCGCCTAATTGGACAACAGTCTTTATTGCATTGTATTCAACGTTATCCAGCTGTCGTTCTGTTGAAGATAATGTCTAGTATGGGTTCTAACCAGTACTATGTGTAAAAAAAATTCGGTTAAAACTTATTCATCAAAAAAGGGCATTGTTATGGAGATAAACTGCCGTAGAACAAACGGTTCAGTGTTCACTCGAATTGAAAAGGGGCGTATTGATGGCTGTAACTGCGAAAATCACAAAGGCTGACTGTATATAACAATGTGCAGCTAAATTTGCAGCTTCCGTGCAGAGTCGTATATTAGTGTGATATTTATAAAAACAATGCCAAATTATTTGGTCGTCAAATGTTAATAGTGCGAACTTTGAGTGCAACCAGATAAACCTTGTTAACACTGATTTTCGAGCAACAGCAGTTGTGGTTCATCTAAGCATCTAAGTTTATCACAACCAAAGAAACAGAAGTGAACAGTGATTGGAAAATGGGCAATTCGCGTGATCATCGATCAACAACCGAAAGACAACACAGGAGTAGATATCCATACCAGTAGCACTAAATAAAACCTGCAGCGAGGCACCAACCTCCAGTTTTTGTTTCGTAAAGACACCAAAAATTTATGGGCAGTCTATCAGTACTACACAGAATTGAACTTACCTCCACCCATCGTGGAAAGCAGCGTTTTGAATGCTGCCACAGTATCGTCTGAAATAACACCTAGGAGGTTTTTCAAACCTTCCACACCACCGCCAACTGCTTGCAGTAATACTCTTAGTCCTTCAGCGCCTTCCCCAACAGCATTCAATAGATTGCGTAAGCCTTCTTCGCCGCCTCCAGCAGCTGATATCAGATGGAGTAGGGCGTCTTTCGTTGAGCCTCCAAGAGCTTCAAGCAAGTTAGCCAAACCGGTCACCCCACCACCAGCAGCTTGGAGGAAATTTCGCAGTCCTTCCGCGCCACCGCCTGCTGCAGATATTAAATTGAACAAGGCTTCCTCCGGATTAGCACCCAGCGCTTCCAGCAAATTCTTCAACCCCTCTACTCCCCCACCAACAGCTTCCAGCAGATTCTTTATCCCCTCGACGCCACCACCAGCAGCATTAAAGATATTTGTCAAAGCTTCTGCTACATCGCCACCCATAACACCTAGTAAGTTTTTCAAACCATCTACGCCCCCGCCAACCGCTTCTAAGAGGTTCTTCAGGCCTTCGGAGCCGCCTCCGACAGCATTTAAAATATTTTTCAAGGCTTCTACTGGATCATCACCGGCGGCTTCGAGCAAATTCTTCAGACCCTGTGCACCACCTCCAGCAGCTTGCAACAGCAACTTCAAACCCTCTACTTCCCCCCCACCGGCCCCAAGCACCGCCCTAAGACCGTCAAGAGACCCTCCGGCGGCTTTGAGCAGATTGGCCAACGCTTCGCCTAAAAATGAAAATGACAACAAGTGTGAACAAACAAACTATTGAAAAACAGGCACAGCAACAAACGAGTAAGGTTCAAAGGCGAAGAGCAATTTGGCCGCTGACCTACAACAGAACGAAGCCAAACACGTAGGAACATTTGGGATGTTTTATGGTGCTACTCGCGAGCAGTATACCATAATCTGCCAAAGTAAGAGTTTTGCTGCTCTCAGTGGGTCCCGGTACATATGTTAGGAATGTGTTGTCTGAGAAGTTATTTCGTGGATAAGAGATAGTGCGTTTCAAATGTCTAAGAAAAAGCACGTGCAACGTGGTTTCAGAATTAAATGTAAGTTTTTGGTGTTAGATGTCATAGGTACACAGATGTTCAAGTAGGCCTACAGTAACCGAAGCATTTCATATTACAATTGTTAATGGTCAATGACAAATCCAATCTTTGGTTATTCATTTAGCTATATCAGTCAGCGTCCATGTTTTCATACAAACAAATCAATAAAAATGCTGTTTATATTTCAAGTGCAACTATTCCTTGTCCCAGTACTGTTGTCCCGTGCTCTTATGTCAGTTAAGAATCACCCAAGAATGTACGTTGGCTCTCCTCCGCAACCCCACAGTGTTACACAGATGGTTGGACGGTGAAAAGGAGAACATTGCACTCGAGTCTTACAGTATGAAAGTAATCTCTAACAGGCTTTCTAACCAAGTAAGGTAAGCCAACGGAAATGAACTACGAAACATGTTAGGACGTTAAAGACAGAACCTCCAAAACCATTTTAGCCGATGTAATCACACTTCCGCTGGGTACATTGAATGATTGCTCTCTGACTGGATCATGTCGTTACTCGGTTTACTAAGTCACAGTGTTCGAAATTCAGTGTAATTTATCTGGACTCAATATGCTAGGCAGGTCCTCCAAGTTTGAACTAATTTGAATGTATGATGTAAAACTGAAGATGTCTTTGGCATCGAGTTTGGAGAAAGCGATATTCGACTAAATCAGTTTGAAAAAGGTATAGCCTAAAAAAGTTGCCTTTTTTCTGTGCATGGGACGCAACAAAGTTGCACTAAAAGTTTGCAAAGTACATCCGGAAAAAAAGAAAAAACTGGTGGCTACGACGCCGAACGCGGTGGCTTTACACTATCACTGTATCCTATACCACTCAAGGGGAATCCTACTAAATTGATCGTTAGTATCTTACATTGTGTATTATCCAAATCAAAAATCTCTCACCAAGAAAACAGAGTTCGATTGTTTGCCTTTTTTTCCATTCAATGGACGGACATGCTCAGCTCAGAATACACACACAGACGATACTGCGCTAAGATACATCAGCCCACTCACAGTCAGCCTGTATTTTATACTATGTTTTAGTTCGTAAATAATTGAAAACCCCCATAGAAATCATGCAGAACAATTTTGGTTTCAGCGAACAGAACTGTCTCCGATAAGTTCTCATCTTAGGCTGGTACAATTATATATCAAATCAAGTAACCATAAAGGAAGTCTGATACGAAATGATACGAGGGTAATATAATATATAATATGTATATATAACCGTACCAGCCTAAGATGTGAATTTGTCGAAAACAGTTCTGTTCGATGAAATCAAAATCCTTTCAGTTTGTATTCTGCGATGAATTTTTTTCCCCAGTCTTCATATTAACGGAGTCCAGTTGTTTCGCTGTAACTCCTTTATTTTCAAGTTAGACTTGTGCAAACATTTGCTTTCTCTATTCATTACAGTTAAACTTTTATCATGACATGCAGAGCTGCTACATCCATTATCAACTTCTCAGAAGTTGCCCATAATGTTTATGATTTTACCTTCTTCGAGGCTCTTTGTATTGCTTACGAACTATCCTCACAAGTCATCTTGTAAGGGACCGCAAACTCGCTGTTCAGAGTTAGCGGTAGTCAATGTTCCCTTCCACGTGATCGCCGTGCGTCAATACATGGAAGTGTTTGTGACGTATTTTCAATCAGAGTTCTCCCTGGTCTTATCCCTTGTATTCACACTTGTCAAGTCATGCATCTATCGGCCACTCGTTCGACTAGCCTTGTTGCTGTAGGTCAACTTGCAAACAGTTGCTTGTGTTGTACCTTTGCAATACAAGATTAAAACACATACCAACATTTTCATTCCTCCTGGTAAGTGATTTCGCAGATAAACGTCTTATCGCCATGTAACCAAATTGTAATTCAAAATCTACCATTCTGTCTATGGAACTCTTTTCAGATATAACGCTGAATTGTCATCTTCTGGGTGATTACGGCTTGATATAAGCCCATTTTTCATGCTGCTGTAACTGATGCTTCTGAAGCTGTTTTTACCATTACAGATTGAAGAAACACCCGGGCAGGTAAAGCGTCGCAACACAAAAATGTTGAGAAATAGCTTTAATTTCGATAAAATCTGGCACCATCTAGGCAATAGTTCACACTGCCACCCTCATCAGTGATTGGATATACTTTTAACCAGAGCAAATTCTTGTTCAGGAGTTTCATTTTTTACACTGTTTCATTTGCTTATCAACTAGAGCCATAATTCCTCAGGTTTACTCATTCAGTTCTCACATGTTCTCCATATTTTTCTAGTGAGTTCGGCACAATATTCAAGAGCAGATACACTATATTGCAATTTGTTCATAGCTAGATAGTTAGACTTAACAGGTAAGGGATCACCAAAGAACTCCGTGATCTCAACACTACTGAGGATGAAGCGAGTGTCAGGACGTGTACAACCGCTCTTAATGGTTTTGGTTGCGTGCCCTAAAACACGCATAACAGAGGGTAAGACAGCAACGGGACAAAACCTAACTTAGGATGGGGATAAACATATATGAAATGGACTCAGTTGTCAAATCAATACTAACAGTTGTGCCAATGGCACACGTTTTCCTATTCACATGACCACAAGTTCAGTTAAGAAGTTACCTGGTGAGTCTCCACCGATAGCTGCGAGGAGATTCTTTAAGCCCAGAGCACCTCCACCAGCAGCGGCGATAAGGTTTCTTATTCCGTCAGAATCCCCACCGGCAGCCTGAATCAAATTCGCAATGCCCTCCACTCCGTCTCCGGCTGCTCGAATTAGTTTTGCGAATCCCGAGATAATCTTTTCATCATCTAACTCGCCGTCACCGTTGAGAGCGGCAAGCAGATTTCGAATTCCATCGACACCACCACCGACTACTGCAATTAAGTTTTTGAGTCCTTCAGCGCCACCACCAACTTGTTTGAGGAGTTCCTTTAAGGCCTCCTCTCGAGAGCCTCCAAGAGCATCCAGAATACCGATAATACCTTGAGTACCTCCACCCAGTGTATTGGCTAGGGCTTTTAGTGCTTCCAACGGATCATCATTTAGTGCTCTCAAAAGTTCACCCAGAGCATCAGCCGGATTTCCACTTGCTTTGAGCAATTTGGCTAAACCTTCGGCGCCCCCACCGCCTTCCTTTATCAGTCGTTGCAACGCGTTCAAATCGCCTCCCGCCTTCAAAAAAAGCTCAGTAATTAGTCCTCTTCTAGCCATATCAGTTCCATAAATTGCACCTCTGACCAGTCCAATTATTACTGCTTCTAGATCAACACCTGCAGTATGGAAAGGTCAGCTGAAGATTAGAAACTATGTGCGGCATTATACAGTTTACGGAATAAAATACTCAATACGTGATAACAAATTAAAACACAGCAGCTGTTCGCGTCTAACCTGCTCCCAACCCACCAGAAGAGATGGACGTGATTCACTACCGGTTGAAGGCCAAACGGATAATAATCCTGACTCGCAACGCAAGACGTTATCGATTCGAACGTCGATCACACTGTCCTTCTGTGGTGAGTCTAGACTAGGACGAAGGTGGTCCCGCTGGAATGACCAGCTGAGTGTAAACATTGCGAGTTATAACCCATTGTGGCCACACAAATAACGTAATCACGTATAGGCAATCGCATAATTTAACACATTAAAATGTGGCAGAAACGACGGATCGTCTAAATTTGTTGAGATGAAGGTAATCACAACAGATATTAGCACCAATCACATTGTGTTAAGTGATATCAATGGAACCGAGGAGTTGTGAGTAAGCACAAGTTAACACCTGCATCCTAGACTAAACGACAGTGAAGCAAAAAATTTAAACATATACACAGTCCTACAGGTTTTTTCTGTTGTTCATCATCCTTGCCCACTCGCCTGTCAATTGTGTGCGCTCCTTTCATTTGAGCAGTTGACTCTAGCTGCCTCCAGTCGATGCATTTTCCTAAGCGTGAATGACGTAGGACAGCCCCATCAAATTAAAGGCCGTGTGCCAAGTGTTTTGGACTGACACGCGCTAAGACGGGACTGAACCGGACACGGAGATTAGTTTCAACCTTATAACCGAAGCAACCAGGGCACAGCGGACTGTCAGTGAGCAATGCACGTGTCTTATAGCACGGCCACCTAGGCTGAGAATGCACCATGCACGGCCCCAGAAAGGCGGTCGCGACACAGTGAGGCAGATTTCGGATGAACTCTATTGGCACAGTTGCCTGTATCAGCTAACAGATCTTCGATGTTCCGACGCCTGGTGATGACAGGCTGTTACCTTAGTTGGCATGACCCGAGGCTGTCGAGGGACATAAATCACACCACGAGCCGACCCAACTGCACTCAGAGTGTGCATGCGTTTTGTCTTTGGTCCGAGATGTGACAGGCTGTTTGATGCGAGTTTACCTGAAGCGGGATGGTGAGTGAAGGAAGAACTCGTAGCGGTGACCCGTAGGCATTTGAAACGTAGTGCAGCACGAAATGTTTGTATCCTGGAATTAAGCGTGACCTGGTAACCGATTAGCCTATGAAGTAGGAGCAGCCGGCATTTCGCTGAAATTCTCACACAACTATGTCTAAGTGTTCTAAGGGAAGTGTTCCTTAATACGTTCGAAGTAAGGAGGAGAAAGCGTGAACTAAGCAGTGCTCTTCGAGGTAACACTTCGAACTCTATGAACGCATAAGGATGCGTGACTGGCTAAAAGGACGAAGAAAAAAACCACACAACGGAACCCATAAATCAAAGAACAAATGAGGTGTACGGCATTGCGGATAGTAGTGCAGAAAACAAACAAACAAAATAGTGAAAGGACGAATGTAAGAAAGATGTTGTTTGAAAACACAAGGGATATATTGTGGTGTCCACTAGCAAGTTTATTGGCAGGGCGCATAGGATGTTTCCGACTTCTAAGATCTCGCCTTTTGATTTAGACAAATTGCTTCCATGTGGATGATGCCGGGTCTTCTCTGTTACTTTACAGGACGGAGTTTCTGGCTATTTTGGAGCAAGTCCCCCTATACCATTAGCTAGTCATAGGTCTGCCCTTCTCACCCAGGTTATACGGCGGTCAAACTAGCATTAAAACACAACAGACAGATGCTGACTGATAGCAGTCGATGAGTTTGGAATGATGGTGCTAAAACTTTTCTCGCAGCGTTGCAAGTTCCCGACAAGGTTACTTGATGACGTTCACTTATCACCGTTGACCAGTGGTCACCTGGGAAAGAGAATCTTGACTGCACTGTCATCTTGGGAACCATTAAAATGGTATCAGCAACCTTTTTCAATTACTTGCGTGGGGCACCCGGTGATCTATGCAGCGTCAGTCGGAATGAAAAAAATCATACAGTACTTCATCTGCGTGCTATGACTCGGTTTTGCAGGTCGTCATTCCGATGTTCAGCGCTACCTGCAGGTCCATGTGTTAAGGGAAGGTACACGATGTTACTGTGGAGAGCACCACATGAATGATATCTTTTCACTGTTCTACTACTCTTTTGCAATGCTTCAGTCTAACAAGAGAATAAACACATAGGCGGACATATGTTTTCGATAATTCACCTTCAGGCCGGTACATTTATATAAGGAATTAGTAGAGTTAGATTGAGATATCGATCAAACTTATTACAGAGGAGTGAGGTTACTGGTCAGTCAGTTGACGATGGCTTGATCGGTCAGTTGTGTCACACTTGTCCATTTGTTCGACCGCGCCGGTTGGCCATGGGTCCGGTGGATTTTCGGCCACGGTAGGTGCAGCGTCCGAACAAACCGTGGTATATCGCGTGCCAGGCAACCCATCGAGAGCTATCCCTATTAGAACACTTTGTACTACCGAGGCTATCGGTATCAGGCCGAATGACCCGGTATTATGTCATCAAAAACAGTTTGTTCAGATGCTGCACCTACCGTGGCCGAAAATCCACCGAACCGATGGCCAACCGGCGCGGTCGAACCAATGGACAAGCGTTACACAACTGATCGATCAAGCCATCGTCAACTGACTGACCAGTAAATTCACTTCTCTGTAATAAGTCTGATCGATATCTAGATCTAACTCTACTAACTCCTTATATAATTGTACCGGCCTGAGGGTGAATTATCGAAAACATATGTTCGCCTACATGTCTTTATTCTTATTAGCAAGAAGAACCATTACAATATCATCAGTTACCAGGTGGTGTTCAAGAATATCACAAGCCGTTACCAGATTTTTGCTCTACCAATTTGATAACCATCAGCAATGATAAAGGAAATGTGCACATTGTCAGACAACCTCTGTAAGCCCGCGCAGTACATGACACAGTCGACATACACGGTGTATTTTGTTCCCTGGTTTATCAGCTTTGAATGTTGGTTTCTCATAAATGCGCGTCGATATAATCAGTGAAAGAGCCGGGTGGACCGAAGACAAACCAGGCGGTGATCAAACCTCAGTTTACTGAGCGGAGCTGTTACGGGATTTGTAGTGAGAAAAAAATTGGTGGTTGGGGTGAAATGCTTCAAAATTGCCCACCCAAAACTGTGATCAACCTGAGTTATAACATACCAATAAATCCATCTCCAGGTCGAGGTATACACACTCCAACCAGTACTGTGGCCACGACAGTGCACACGTAGGTAAATTTAGCAACCAACGAATCCAGTTTTCGCCGTGGCAACATTGAACCTAAAGCACTGTGTTGGACTGGAAAATATAGAAAGAACACTATGTGTAAAGACAAACCGTTCAAAATGAGATTAGATATTTAGTGTGATTTACGAGAAGGCAACGGGAGACAAAGACGAGGATTGTAGAAATTCAACAAATCCGCATCTATTCTCTATTACGGAACGGTAAATCGTATGTACCAGTGGTTCACGAAAGCTTTGGTCCAACACCTTTTGAATTCATCAGTACGAAGTTACCGTCTACTAACCCTCTTAAGTACAATCACCGCGCTCCCCAACTCAACGTGCATAGTATTAACAACAAAACCAGAAATAAATCAGTTAAGTTAGTTTAGCATAAAAAGACGATTAAGTCCAGGATAGGTCGCGATATGATCACAGCAACAAGTCAAATTCAAGTTGAGTGTCACCTAGAATAAATTATAGAGTCGAACATTCAGAAAACGAGGGTGTCTCATCCTTTCATACTCCTGTTCATCATGGCTCCCCTACATCCTCGTGTCGTTCATTTCCGGTGATTTGTCGTAGCCAGCCATAGGTGAAACTCTCAGGTTAAAAGGTGGATTATTGAGAAGACTGAGTCAGTGCACGCAGCGAATATTGCGATGCAGCCTGCTTCGAAAATAGAACGAATATATATCATTCCGTAAAGCACCGTCTCCATTTGTAACATTATAAAGAGCGCTTTCCTGAAAAGTCCAATTTGCAAACAGCACCCTGCACAACGAAGCTACAACACAGGGTCACCAGGCACAACGAACACATCTGCTTCTCGTCTGGCTGCTCCCCTTTGGCCAACCTGACAAGGTTGAACCTGGAAGGACCGAAGTCCCAGTCAGCACAGCCCTCCGGATCAAAACAGCACAAAAACCTGACCACCGCGCCAAGGTAGCAAAAAGATCAGGATATGCAGACACAAATAAATCCACTATCCGGTTAGACAGCTGCCCTCAATTGTCATAGCTATTATCACTGCGTATAAGCATATCCCAATTTTATATATAAGTTCAATGAAACTCTGGTAGTTGTATGTGTCTGATGAGAATGACCGAAAACAACTGTTTGTAAACTCGACTTTCCTTTTCGCGCAGCTCGCACGCGCTGATGATTGTGAAGCGGATTTCCATTTCACATACCGCCGACGATTTCTACTGATACGTCATGTGTACTTCTATCTGGATTTGTATTTGGCTGACGCTTTCTGTCGTGTTTTTTTCGCCACTTCTCGCCCGGTGGTCCGGTCACTTTGAATTTTAGCGGATCCGTTTGCCCGCGCTGTCCTCAATTCACTCTGGGCTTAGTCATACCTCACCACAACGTCGACGTGTCACTGACTGTTGGAATAATTGTACTTCCGATTATCAGAAGAACTATAGTAGATCTTCTCTCTAAAAATCATCGATCAGCCAGGTCGACAGACGTGCAGTGACCCCTGTTTGCTAAGTTAGACCAACCCAAAACATAGACCGATTTAAAGGACTGGTTTTTCCTCAAAAAGGGCACTAGGGAAAAGGATAGGACGATTTTACAGTAAGAAACACCTTTTAGCTAGGATTCTTAAAAGCAGTTTTTAGGAGACTGCTTTTAGGGCTGTGTACCACATTTCGGCACTTTCCGTATGCGCGGAACAGTCAATGCTCCGCAAAACAGCTCGAAATAATGGCAGTTGGGACAATCATATTGGTATTGTCGACCCCCAGAACTGCTGTAGGTATTAATACCCTAAACCGTAAATAGAACGAACGTGTTTGCATATGCTACACTCTGTGCTAATGAAAATTATTCGTCATGTTCTCAACAAAACCAGCAAAACTAGAAGAATTAAAAGTTTTGCAATGTTTTGACTGTTCTAGAAATTTTTTGTCAAGCTTTTATCAACCAAGGATTCTCGTACTACAAGCGCTACTCGCAGGTTACTATTTCTCTTGGTTGGCCTAACTGACGAGTCAGCGGTCATTGGTCGTGGTCGGAAAGAACAGACTTCCTCAAAGCAAACACTTTCGTCGTAGTCCGAAGACTAGCTCAGTCTCTTAAACAAGGCCACAAGGCGTGGACGCTTTCACGCAAAAGAGGTGTCAGTCCCACTGCAATTGGGATGCACATTAATGCAACAGAGAGTTGATTCATCCAACGTTACTGTGGAGACTGCCAGAGGGTTGCCCACACTGATGCTGCCCGGGCCGTATATACATGGAAAAGGAATGATATTTGCCTTAGTATACAGTGGTATCACTATAAGAAGAAGTGTCATGTGCCCCTAAAAGAACTGTTACAGATCACTGCGACTAATCACAGGAGTGAGTAGGTACGGTCCACGTGTCTCAGTAAACTGTGTACTAGGGGTGCTAAATACAATTAAGCGTGAAATAATCGTAGAATCACATTTGGGAAGTGGAAGCGGACAGGAATGGATTCAAACTATGAGTCTTTGCGAGACAAGGATTAGACATGCGTGCGACTGAGTTTCAACTGTCAGCAGTCATCTGTTTCTCCTAAAGTACAAAGTTTGCAGTGAATGTTTAAACGTTGTCATGTGAAGTATGCTCTCCGGGGAATACAGAGTTCTGAGTCACATCAGTGATGATGGGTTGGGGAGAGCTAACACATAGTTACACCGTACTCATATGAAAACTTTACTGGCGAAAAAACTGTTATGCTTTACAGGACAAAACAGTGAGTAAGCTTAGTAATCAAGAGGAAGAATAATCGTGCGTCAGTAGTTGCGTGGTCAAGGGGGAAAACGTTAATAGCATTGGTTATCAAGACAATCCGTAGCCGTTATGGTTCAGTGAACTGAAGGCCAACTTAGTAAAACGGAAGGCAGATACTAATGATGTATAACAGGCAGTTTCGTTGTGAGTAGTATACTACTCACAAGTAGTGTATTACCCACAGGGGACATTCAGGAGCAAAAGGACAAGCCCCGAACACGACGGACAAGAAGAGACTATCGAAACAGTGTGTACATGATGTGTGAGAACTTTCACCAAGGCGAATGACCACGTACTGTCACCCAATGTATGTGAGTGCATGTCCGTCGTGCAAATGAGTGTACACGTTTGTGGTTTAGTTTTTGACATGACCTATACGGAAGTTTGCGCAATAAACCAACTTGTTGGCCAAGCGTCTTTTGCGGACACAACAACTGGTGCCGTGACGAACGCGAGGATGAAGATTCCCTGGCCACAGCCGTTCGAAGATGGAGACGTCCGGACGTTCCTGGAGGACTTGGAGGACGTGGCCGAAGTGGTCGGAGTCAAGACCGACCGTGGGAAGCTGGCTGCCCTGCGGACGCTGGTGAAGGGCAGGGCGAAGGCGGTGCTGGACGCAGCGCGAAGAGGCCCTGCGAAGATGGAGTGGGCCGCTGCGAAGGAGACGCTGGTGGCTGCGTTTGACAGCCCGGCCGACCGCCAGGAGGCCATGCGGCGGTTCAAGGCGGCCAGGCTTGGACAAGGAGCGGACCCGTCCGTGTTTGCCACCACTCTGCAAGGTTTGCTGGACAGGGCTCTGCCAGGATTGGATCAAGAATCACGACGGCAGTTGTTAACGGAGCAGTTTATTGAAGGTCTCCCGATGGAGGTTCGCGACCAAGTCCGTATTGCCCATGTCGCCCGGCCGATGGACCTTGACGATCTGGCGAAGGTGACACGGGAGTTGGCAGTAATGTCCGTGGCCTCAGTGGATTCAAACAGCAATACGGACAAGAAGACATTGGAGGTAATGCAGAAGGCAATGGAGCAACTCGCAGCGGATGTAGCTGCCCTGAAAACAGCAGCACGGAAGAACGATCAACCAGGAGGCTGCTTCATCTGTGGAAAAAAAGGACATTGGAAGAAGGATTGCCCAATCCGGCGGTCTCAGAGGTCTAAAAATAAAGTGTTTCGTGATTGTTCTTTTTGTTGGGCGGGTCGACTAGTAATGGGAGCGATTGAGAAGGGGGCCGTACATACAAGGGTTGAAGTTGATGGAGAGGTAGAACAGTGTTTAGTCGATACAGGGGCAGCTATTTCGTTGATTGCTCGTGCCGAAAAGCAAAACCTAGAACCGACATCCATGATGATCAAGACGGTTGGAGGTCATAGTCTACTGGTTGACGGTGTGAAAGAATGTGGGGTACGTATCGGCGGCCATATCGTAAAGCACCGTTTCATTGTGTCCCCAGAAACCAGGCAAACGATACTCGGAGCCGATTTCCTCGCTGCAACAGATGCCGTGATTGACTTGAAGCTCAAGAAGTTGTCAACCAAGTATGGCTCCCTGACGCTCATAGGACAGCGAAAGGATAGCGTCAACCAAGTACGCAAGGTTAAAACCCCCAGTTGCACAGCCCCCCTGCTCCAGTCCACGGTCGAGAAATACGCGGAAGTATTTACGACTGACGATGATCCGTACGGATTTTGCAACTGGATTGCCCATGAAATACCAACAACCGGAACATTTCGACCTCACGGGCCCCGCAGGATACCGGTTCATCTTGAGGAGGAATTGAGGAGACAAATACAGAACATGCTGAGCGAGGATGTTATCGAAGAAGCCAACAGTCCGTACAACTCGCCTGTTCTCCTGGTGAAGAAGTCCAACGGGAAGTACCGCTTTTGTGTGGATTTTAGACGGCTGAATGAGGTAACACAGAATACAGTCGTACCAATACCGTCCGTCGCTGATATTTTTGACAAGCTACAGCAGGCGAAATTGTTCACAGTTTTGGACTTACGCTCCGGATACTGGCAAGTACCAATTAAACCCACAGATCGTGAGAAGACCGCATTCACGGTAGGCGAAAAACAGTATCAGTTCAAGCGCATGCCGTTTGGCCTATCCGGGGCACCGTTCACATTTCGGCGCCTGATGGTTCAGCTGGTAAAACGACTGGATAATGTGGCGGTATACGGAGATGATATCGTAATATACAGCAACACGGAATCGGAACATGCTGCCCATATAGATGCTGTCTTGAATCGCATTAAGAACTCAGGACTGCGGATCAATGCTGATAAGTCACAGCTCGGACGATCATCGGTGGTGTTACTGGGACACAAGGTGGGTCAAGGTGAAATCAAGCCTCTGCCGGAGAAAATACTGACAATTAGAGAGGCCGTGGCTCCGAATTCCAAACGAACCCTGAGACAATTTTTGGGTCAAGCGGGGTACTACAGTCGGTTCGTGAAAAATTTTCACTCCATTGCATCGCCATTGTACGAACTCCTTCGAAAAGACAAGAAATTTGAATGGACCGACGATGCCCAGAGGGCGTTCAAGCGAGTGCAACAAGCGATGAACGAGCAACAACTGACGTTGAAACTACCGAACACAAAAGAAACGTTCATCGTAGCAACAGATGCCAGTGACCGTGGCATTGGGGCAGTACTCAAGCAAAAGGAAGGAGTAATCGAGTATGCCAGCAGAGTCCTGACTCCAACGGAGCAGAAATATTCGACTATTGAAAAGGAATGTTTGGCAATCGTCTGGGCACTGGACAAGTGGAGGCCATACCTGTTGGGTCAACAGTTCCACGTGGAGACGGATCACAAACCCCTGGAATGGATCATGACTGCGAGGGACCCGAGAGGCAAATTAGCCCGATGGGCATTACGTTTACAGGAATATGACTTCACGATCAACCATGTGCCTGGTTTGAGCAATTGCGTCGCGGATTTTCTTTCTCGACCACAAGTAGACGACGAACTCCCCAAAGTGACCGTTGGAGTCAACGGCTTAATAATGGAGCAGGACCCACAAACGCTAGTACGCCTACAACGTCAAGATAAGGTCCTCCGGAAAGTGATTGAAGCTCTGGCAAGAGGCGTGAGAATCCCCACAAATACTAAGGATGAGGAGCTGAAAATAATCGCATCCCAATGGAAAAGAGTTGGCTTAAACAGTGCAGGCGTATTGACATGGCAGCGTGGCGTTGGGCACCCGTGCGTGGTAGTCATCCCGAGACAACTGAGGAGGAAAGTGGTGGCAGACTGCCATGAAATGGCACACACCGGATGCACTAGGACGTACGATCTGTTGCAACAAAGAGCATATTGGCCGAAAATGAAAGAGGATGTGACAACTTACGTGCTTGCATGCCAACAGTGTCAGTTACTGAAAAGCGACAATCGGGGAGCCCAACAGCCCTTACAGCCAATACCAGTCTCCGAAATCGGTGAACTCTGGTCTATGGATCTTATGGGCCCATTTCCACTGAGCGCCCGCGGTAACCAGTACGTTCTGGTCATGACGGAACACTTTACCCGTTGGATCGAAGCGACTGGCGTTCCGGATCAGAAAGCATCTACGGTGGGAGATATGGTGATGAAGCACATTGTAGCAAACCACGGTGTACCAAAGGCGATCTTGACGGATCAGGGACCATGCTTCGAAAGCGATGAGTTTCGAACACGCATGCAACAACTGGGAATCAAGCGCATCCGAACGACGCCGTATCACCCACAAACGAATGGCCTAACTGAGCGTAACAACCGAACGGTCAAAGAATGGTTATCAGCCAAAGGAGGAGACTGGGAGTCTGCGTTGCCACTAGTGTTATTGGCCTACCGGGCGTCTGTGCAGGCGAGCACGAAGAAATCTCCATTTCAATTGATGTACGGTAGAACCCCTCGACTTCCGGTGGATCAGGACATTGGGGTATGGCCAGAGTGCATTGATTCCACTAAAGAATTGGTAACCGAAAGAGAAAGAGCCCAACGAAATCTGAAAGCATCGCAAGCACGCACAAAGGAGAAATCCGCAAGGCAACGGTTCGGCAAGACTAGAATGTTCAACCTAGGAGAACGGGTGAAATATCGAGACCATCGGAACACCGGTGCCAGCGGGCCAGGATCAAGAAAACTTTTGCCTAAATGGAAAGGTCCGTATTTGGTAATATCCAGACGAGGCCCAGTATACACGATCAAGAAGGACGGCGAGACGAAACGAGTGCACGCCAGTGAGTTAGCAACGTGGCACGAGATGCCGGCGCGACGAACCAGAAGATCAATAATCCGGGAGGAAACACCGCGTCGATCGGAGAGGATTCGTCGACAAATGCGAAGGAACCAAGGAACCTCAGAAGGGGGAGGAGTGTTGTATAACAGGCAGTTTCGTTGTGAGTAGTATACTACTCACAAGTAGTGTATTACCCACAGGGGACATTCAGGAGCAAAAGGACAAGCCCCGAACACGACGGACAAGAAGAGACTATCGAAACAGTGTGTACATGATGTGTGAGAACTTTCACCGAGGCGAATGACCACGTACTGTCACCCAATGTATGTGAGTGCATGTCCGTCGTGCAAATGAGTGTACACGTTTGTGGTTTAGTTTTTGACATGACCTATACGGAAGTTTGCGCAATAAACCAACTTGTTGGCCAAGCGTCTTTTGCGGACACAACACTAAGATACTGATAAGTGGTGGAATATCTATTAGTCGACTAAAGAAACTCAGCAGTAAAATGGGGGTTTGAATGAAGAAGAGTTTCGTTCTTCTTCTTCTTTGATTAATGCTCATCGTACATTCGTGGTGAGCTCAGTAGCATGGAAATTCTAGTTCTAGAGCCAAAATTCCTACCGTAGGTATAGCTTATAAATGCCGGTGTCACCAAAACGTTTAACACTAGATACCGAAACAAAAGAGTATGGAAGCTATAACCACCGGGGTATTTCTCATCGTCAGAATGTTTCAATGTTGGGTCAGTCTTTAATGTTTCTGTTGAATGACCATTTTCAAGGCTGTGTACTGGTTCTTGTTGTATTGAGAGAAAATACCACATAACACCTTTATAAATTGTTTTTCAAAGTGCGGCCTGGGTTCACACAGGACTCTGTAAGTCGTAACAAGTTGATTTTCGATTTTCTCATTAAAGGCGCCGAGTTTAGAAAGAGTCTAACAGAGTGCACGATCTTTCAAGGACACAATCGTTGGGAAGTGACTACCCTGATTATTCTATAAACTGCAAACGTATGCTGGTACAATAATATGTGAAAACGAAAGGTTAAACGAATCTTGTTGTGAGTCGGACTTGAAAGGTATCTCCTTGTGTTCAAAGCTAACGGCTACGGGGGTTGAACAGTATATATACTATACTTATATATACTATACTTCCCATAGGTTATCCTGCCGCTTATCGGGGCCGAGAACAGGGTTTGGTGCTCGTAAAAATGTTAACAAAAATCTAACGGGCACAAATTTTTACGGTCAACTGGCTGAATACCTGGAATGATTAAATGTTAAGGTAATTTTTAAAGACATGTTGAATGTGGTCTACTCTCTTCTGTCACATTAGCTAAGGGGGAACTCTGTGAAAGTGACTGGTTTAACAAATACCATCAAAATCACGATCTTGGTGGACTGCCTGTTGAGCTGAAGCTGAGTTAGATACCCCCCCATGAAAGATAATCTTCCAAACAATGATTACCTGATACCATCCCAAAGGTTGTCTCTCATTGTGGTAGACCGTTGCATTTATAGGTGGGTTGTGTTTTAAAGGGGTCGCCCTTGACTATCGACACAAACTGTACAATAACGTTTCGGTACCCGTAGTTAGAGCTGTTAAGACCCACCGTACGGAGGTAAAATAGATGGTTTGTGTATCTGTATTTTACAACTAGATACACTGTTGACTAGGTAAACAATGATACCTGGATTTTCGGATAACAAAACGGTCGTTGTGGTAACTGCCACCAACACGTGTAACTGAATGCTTTATTTGCGTGTGTGGAAACGCGAATGTCTGATTCGCCTCAAGAGCACCGCGTGCACCTGGTTGCTACTGTTGTTGATGTGTTTTTCCTTCCTCCAACTTGTCCTATCTTTTTTCATGAGTTTACCATGTTCATTACATCACTAAATCAGCCTGTTAATCTCGCTTCGAGTTTGTCACTTTTCATTATAGTGGCCATTCTGGGTAGCGTCGAATTACACAAGCACACCAAATGTCAGTGGACTCGTTCCTTGGTGGAATTACTATCAGACTTGTTCATTCATAGAAGGAATGATGAAAATAATTTACTCTCCTGACTTTTGGTTGAAGTAAGGGGAGAGGTGCAATGGAAACATGCGTTTCTAATAATATCGCAGTCAACAGATCACGTTCAACAGAAAAAGTGAAAGTAATAAGTTTAAAATATGTTTAACATATTTAAGGTAGAAAGTTTGCCAAGCGGACGAAACGTGCACGGACTAATACACACATACAGCTGATGAGCTTTGCTGTGTTAAACAAATCACAAACATTTCGAAACTGCTGTTAAATTTCCAGCGTTCACAGAGATTACAAAATAAGCAATGGAGACTTACACGCATCAAAGAGAGTTTGACTGAGAAGTTTGTTGTATTCCTTCTCGCTCAATCCATACTTGAGGGTCTGCATCGTCATTCTGAAGCCAGGTTTAATACAAAGCAAGTTGTTCACACCACCTAACGTGTTCGCTTTGGGAAGTGCTGCATAGATCTCGGCAACGGAACCCTACATGTAGTAGGTGAGGAACAAGTATTGACTAAAGTAACAAAAGAAAATTGTTGTCGCGAACGGGCTCAATTCAAAGAAATTATAAGAGGTTCTAGAGGTCTCATTTCATATATGTTCATCTCATTTCATGAAAATCAACGTTAAATTCATATAACATGAAGTACATGTAACAGATGTGGAATGAACACTCACTTTGTGCGCCCTGAACCGCCTTGCCCGAATACTTCAGAATGTTTGCCCACCTATCTCTGTGTGACCATCGGAGCATTAACAGCCACCCAGTGCATTTACATGGGTGGTTGAGCAAGTTGAAGAAACATCAAAGAAGTGTTGCGTATGAAGGAGTCCACATGTTCTATCTAAGACATTCTGAAAATGGCAACTGCTGGCAGTTCCAATTATTGATATTTTAGTCAGTCATCGAGCCGGATGCTTGACTGTAATTACTTCAGGCTAACTAATCAATGGTAAGATATCCACGGATTCGAGACGTAAAACCCGATTAAATGTAAGACGAGATGCAATCTGCATTACTCAGCTATCCTCCGGTTCACCATCTCGACTAAGTAATCCTCATTTATTTACCACCGGCGCGGTCAAACAGTGACATTAGTTACATTGTTTAAGTTGATTAGTTACCAGTTTCCTTGGAGTAACTGTCCGGAGGCTAACTAGGGTATGGGTACAGGAAGCTGGTGAACAAACATGACTTACGACTTCTTAAACAGAGGTGAGTTTTCATTTATTTTTTCCAGGTCACCCACTGACTAACTCATAACATTACGGGTTAGATCAAAATTTTTCTAATTTGAATTAATGACCGGTTGATTCTTCGTCGTCCCTGGTTTTCAACACCAGAAAGACAAAACAGGAACTGAGTAAACTCATTTGGACTCTCACCCGAAGTTCTTCAGCCAGATCTGGTTCGCGCTTGATCTCCTTGAACAAACGCTCGGATATACGTTCGGCGTTTCCAGATAGAAGGATTTCCAATAGTTCTGGCATGGGAACTGGATCAGAAAGCAGAGGATATTTTTTTTGTTTGTTCGAAGGAATAAACTGTGCAACTAATAAAAACAGTAATAGTGAAAGGATTGGTAATTTACTATATTTGCTTTAGACTAGTAGGTATTCAAAATGAGAAGACAATAACGACGGTAAGTAGTCAAAAGCCACAAAACCTATAACTTTTATGCACACCATATGGTTTAAAGATAACAATGATAAAAACTGGAAAAGTAACATCCGGCCAACTGTTCTAAACCTACCAATTCTGTGCCTACTATAAAAACTGCTTGCAAAGTAAGGTCGAACTGAAGCTTTGTATTCATACAGATCCCTCGAAACACTACGTACATGATAGGATAAGATCACATTCTAAGCATCTACTAAAGGTTGAATGTCTCTGTAATGTACATTGCACTTTTGCGGTGTTGCCAATTATTTATCAACTGTGTTTGTATATGACAGATAGCGAGTTTGCTAAGCTGACAAGTATGTTTGGCGTGGACAGATGTGACGCCACAAATATAGTTCACTGTTATAGACAAGTTAGAAACAGTGGTTCCGCGCAGTTATCTTCCACAACGGATTTATGATGCTGGTTTGAGCTGTGCAGTCTTTTGAGTTAGCATTCAGCCGCGTCAATTTGAACTAGGAAGGAACGGAGGGCCAATCCACTAGTGAATAATTGGTTCCTACTCATGTAGTAGATCGCAGATCAAGAAAAATGGAGAGTGTTCACACATCTCCAAAGTCTTCGTCTGTTTCACCTTGTACTGCATGCCTTTGGAAATGGGTGAATTGCGCAGCCAAAAAAGGATGTGCACAATCGTTTGAAATAATGAGCTGAGCTTCGAACTGGGTTAGATAATTTGGTGGATTTTCGCATTGGAGTTCATTTAGCAAAATCAATCGAGATAACAAAAACCACATTTGTGTAGGAAAACAATTAGAGCTCCAGAGTTATTCAATGAGGTTCTTACCGTCTATGCCTAGATCAGACCGATCATAACTGATTTCATTCAAAGTTTTCATTGACCTCTATATTGGGTAGCAGTCTCTAGTTCGAGCGATAGATCGAAAGTAAATCGGGTTCACTTTCGGTAACTCACGTTTCATTTTCACAGTGAAGTTATGTTTTTAACCGTGGTTAAGCAATGAGGTGGCGAATTGTGGAAAGCGAAAAGTAACCAATCAGAAGTGAATCTTGTAGGAGCCCTCTAACGTGATTGTTGTACGGATAGTTCCAATTATTGAACTTCACGCGCTTAAAGTTCATCTTTACTATTATCGAACTAACAAGTGAATAGAAGGGACGACTGTTGAGAATCTCTCAAACAGTCTTTTCCTTGCTTCGAGTGCCTCGCTTCATTAACTACATTTATTCGTTGACGATGTCCAGCCTAATGAATGCGGAAACAGATATTTTGTACGGTAATCGGTCATTTTGTCGTTACATATAGTGCTCGCCTTCTGAACGTACATCCAAAAGCTGCTTTGAACTTCCAAAGAATAGATTTGTTTCTGGTGAAGTGCGATCTATGACGGCAATAAATATTACAAAACACTTTCGAAACACTGGGTGAACCAGAACAAATTCCTTAGAACGGACCAAGGACATTTTGAAGCACATTACCATTTTCGTTGTTCCCATTAGTCGCAAAACGTAAAACATATAGATTATATACAGTGAACAAATGGGAACAAACAACATGGCAACCGATGGGCTGCTTCAACTAATTTTGCGAACACAGCACTGGTCAATCAGCTCCAATTAAAATGGCTTCGCCAAAGTCCAGTAACTTCGGGTTCTAATTGCGCAACAATATTTCGCATAAGCTAAGTGGGTCAACATTTTGACCTGTTGTCACAAACTGATGACATACGGTCTCGAGTAACGCGTTCATGTAACGTGTAAAAACAACTTGAATACACATTTACTAGGCTGAGAGGAGTTTACGCAAATTTCGGAGCAGTACTTACCCTGTCAAAGTGATACACTTTTATTCCCTAATGTTGTTAAATGCTAGCCGGAGGTAGCCTTGACGACATTGAAAACATTTAAAAAACGAAATAATGAAAATGAGGATTTATAACTTTCTTACCATCGACCCTTTTGACTTCTTTGTAGCTCCACATTGTCATACAGAAATCTTGTGGTGATGGACGACTTCTTTGGTCTTTTCAAAGAAACAAAAGTACTCGTAATTTTATACAATCGAGTAAATAAACAATTGCCAAACAGGTCAAAACTTCATCACGAAACAAAAGTTGTTGGTGGATTGTCATCTTCTTACTAAAAATGAAGCGGAAATAATCCCCAACGCTACTTCGCTTGTAACATCGTCTACTCGCTGGGAATAGCAGCAGCAAAACCTGCTAGGTGGGTCCTTGTTCATAAGAGTTACGTAACGCGTCGGTATTCAATAATTTCATATAACTGATAATTCACCTGTGTATATACATGTTTACATAGATAGTGGGATGATTCGGGCAATGCCAAAACTTTTGTCACCGTTGGATCAGAATCAAAAGTTGCCCAATCGAAAAACCATAATCAGTCATACAGGCAATATTTAACTTTGATCAACAATAATGGGCGTATTATGGCTAAATTCTACTTTTTAAACCAAATTCTATGTAACTGCAGATGAGTTATATTACAGGAGGTTAACGGTCTTTGACCATGAAATTTAAGGAACATGTACAAAATAAATTCACAAACGGATCTCGTATTTGTACCAAGAATCCTTCGTCTAACAGCTTCGTCGGTTTGACGACGTACACTCTTGTCAAACGACAGTGTGGAGTCCTCAGCTTACAGGATCGAAAAAAACTAACATAACCTGCGGTTTCTGAGATTTTTCTAGGCTATCGCGGTAAACCGGCGCAAGTCGATTTTGTGATTGAAAATAATTATACTGCGGTACACTTAATATGCGGTGAGCCACGTACATTCCAGATGGTCAGATGTCCACTTATCTGTTCAGGTTCTCCAATCTTCTTCATTGTACTGTAAACGGTTAATGGGAATTTTGGTTGTGACAGGTCGTGTAGTATTGGCGAACCAGCACATAACATAGTTCACTTTCTAACTTTTGTTGAAAATGCCATATGACATGCATGTTATTACATACTCTTCTTTTCCGGGTGAAGAATCACGGTGATTTTTTCCTTAGTCTGTTGCCACGCTTTCTTGACTGGATTTACATTTCCTGATTTGTCTTGTTTCATTAGACGACTGACGGTATCTCGAAGGTGGTCGTCGTCTGAAGCGATACATAAGAACGAATATGAAACAGTGATGAAATTTGTTCTCTAAGATATAGTACATTTCACCTTGTAAAAAGTTCGCGATTTATAAATTACCCCAGTTAGTTATTTCACAAGCGAGAAGTCATTTATAATGTAGGATCAAGATGGACAGCATGCCAGTCCGACCTTCGGTTTCAAATTGAAACACCGCCTGGACAAACAGTAACATCACGGAATTCTTTTTATTTCCGTCATTCTCTTCGCTCGCGAAGAACCAATGAGATTATTGCTCACATCTTTCAAGTGGAATCGTTTTCACGCAATGGAACAGGCGTTCTTTATTATGCATGATTCCATCAATAAATTTAAGTGTCAAATCTGCCTCTAAAGCAACTGCTGAACTGGGTTTGCCTGGGCTGAAGTAGTCCAGGTAATGCACAGAGCTCGAGTGCTACCCATACTGGTCTGTCATTCGGGAATACAGCATGTTCGTGAGGAAAAATCAAACAGTCGCCTAGTTTGGTCATAGTTGTCCTCAGCAATTAGCCTGCTTCAAGTAGAATGGTCCCATGGATATTGCGGCCGCTCTACGGAGCAAAACAAAAAAAAGCACACTTTTGGCGCTTCCTCACGTTTTGAGGTTTCAGCGGATCGGTGGTGGCGGAGATACAACCGGCCGCCTCAAAACAGTATTTCGTCACCGAACACTAGTATTTCTAATCCACCATGTTAGATTCCATCAAAGTACCCGCCACCCAGTTTAATTTTAATCAAGGACTGAAATGCGTTGAACATTAAAAATTCGACTGTGGGTCCGTCATTACCGGTTAGCTTGTAAGTTTAAAGTCGAATGAATGCTCCAAAAATCTAGATAACTTCTTTTGTACCACTGAACAACAACGAAAATAATGACCAAATTAAGAAACGATTATGGGAAGCACACAAAGTTTGTTTACATGATGCTGTTCAATTGGAGACCCAGATAAAGTAAATATCGCCTTGCAGGTTTAATGAGTTCAGTGATCTCGACCTGTCTTGGAAGTCCTAATCGCGGGGTTATCGATTGGAGTTACCAGGACAGTTACTGTGTCTCCGCTCGAGACGATCGGGCAACCTGATCATTGCTCACAAGCGAGAGTGGTTGAGCGTTCAGATTTGATCAGTCGGTCGTGCCTGATGTGAGGCCAATGGCGCAGTGGTTAACACGGTTGCCTCATGATTGGAATGTCCGGAGTTCAAATCCCGGCCGTGGCAAGGATATGCACTACCGACGAGCTCTA
>QNGE01005141.1:26297-44407 GCA_008508345.1 Paragonimus westermani | reverse complement strand
CCGCACAATCTGGTAGTGCGCAATCTGTGGACAGTTTGGCAACGGGTATCTCCGAATTCGTCTACGACCCGCATGCGAACGTGACATTCGATTCTTGGTTCCGTCGGTACGATGACCTGTTTCGTATCGAATTTGCCAATCAGGACGATTCGTGGAAGGTCCGGCTTCTTCTCCGCAAACTTGGCCCTATGGAGCACGAACGGTACGCCAATTTCATTTTGCCCAAGAGTCCACGCGACATCAATTTCAATGAGACGGTCAATACTCTGCCGCAGATATTCGGTGACCAGTCATCTCTATTCAACTTGCGGTACCACTGCCTCAAGCTGACCAAACGAGACTCGGATGATCTTGTCACCTATGTTGGCATCGTAAGTCGCGAATGCGAGAGCTTCAAGCTATCCTCCCTCACGGAGGATCAATTCAAATGCCTCATGTTTGTCTGCGGTCTCCAGTCTCCCGATGATGCTGACCTCCGTACACGCCTGCTCAATCGAATCCAACAAGACGAGTCAGTTACCCTTCAGGACCTCACCACTGAAGGCCATCGACTGCTCAACCTGAAACACGACTCTGCCTTGGTCCACAATGCTGCTCCGTCCACAATCTCTGTCAACACAGTCACATATCCAAGGCAACAGCGACAACTTTCCCACACGAGCCGCCCCATGAACTCTACCTCCAAGAAGTCGCCGCCCTCCCCATGCTGGCACTGCGGCGCATGGCACTACACGCGTTACTGCCCCCTTCAAGCAACACCGCTGTCAGCGTTGCAAAAAGGTGGGCCACAAAGACGGTTATTGTCAATCCCGTAAGCCGGGCAGTCAACGCACAACTAAGAAGCGGCCACGTCCACTTCACTCCAAACCAAGTACCAGGTCCAACAGCTTACTTGCATCTTTCAAAGTCGAGGTCGCCTCACGCAGGAAGATTTTGTCCGTACTGATCAACGGACATCCAGCTCGTCTCCAGGTCGACATTGCATCTGATATTACAATCATCTCCAATCGCCTGTGGAAAGCAATTGGCCGCCCGACAGTCCAGCCGACATCCCTTTCCGCCAGAGTTGGGTCCGAGTACTTGCGTTCTGATTATTCGTGTCGTTTGCGATATCGTTGCGTTTCGTTCGTGATCGAGGTACTGCTCGCGGTCTTCCTGTCAATTCTTGCCTTCCTCTCTCAGGGGGTCGTAACAATCTACACATCGCTTATAGAGGCTGGCACCATCTATAGCATCAGGTAGTTTTAATTCAATCATTCCTAAAAATATATCTGCAAGTGTAGGGCCCAATGGGCTACCCATTGCTACACCACCAACTTGCTTATAGGACAATCCGCCGAAATCAAAACGCATGTTCTCTGTGCATAACAGAATAAGTTATTTAAGATAATCATCTCCTGATACGTTCCCGTAAAGTTTGTACCAGATGGAAGAAATCTTTCGCACAGTGAGGAGTAAACATCTGACGGATCGAGTAGAGGATGTTTACAAGCCATCTGGCAAGCTTGTGGTACGGTGAGTTGTCCATGCACAAGATTGGCCTTAACGGGACACTACATTTGTTTTTGGAGCACCTCTTAACTGACAGCCTGGGTCTCACAGCCAAACCGCATCGACTGGTGCTGATACTTGCACATCAATTTGAAATTTTACACCATTACGCTGTTGACTTGTGTGCACACGTTTGCGTAATAAACGATGCATCATCCCATAGTAGTTGCGAACTTCATTCATTTCTCATGCTTTCACAACTAACACACAAGGGATATATACACTCCAGAGGAAACCGATTGCGAACAACATATTGGTTTTCACGAATAGATGCTCCGTTCCGTAGGTATTTAGGAAAAACAGCAAACTTGTTTTACACTACTACGGACCATTTAATGAGAACGGCAGAGAATATATTTGAATAGGGATTCAGGCGTAAGTGATGTTCGGTATTTACGTTACAAGCAGCTCATCGCCATGCTAGGTAACATTATCAATACAGCTTCGTGCGAAACCTCACATCCAGATTGACAAACAATATTAACTGTCTGATATTCAAACAGTAGCATGCAATCCGTGGGAGAATACATCGCAAGTAAATATATTCAATAACGAAAGCTAAGACAAATGCGTATTCCAACCAAAAAACAAAGAGCAGGGTTCGCTACACCAAACTACAACCTTTCGATATCAACTCGAACACAGTGGAGTATACGCTGGATATAACGGCATCCATTTAATCTAGTACAGATACCCGATAAACATTTGACTATGTTCGAGGTAACATAGGACGGAAACCTCTACCGGGGGGTTTCAGTTCAGTGTACCGACCATTAATTCTCGCTTTGATGTACACCAGTGTGAATTTTTCCACCTATGGCGATATTTGAGAAATACACAGTAGGTGCAGCAAAAGTGATTATCACATCGATATGCAGTCACTTATTGGAAATTTAGGAGTACTTACAGCTCAAACGTCATGTTACTGATGTTCCATGCCACGTAGCATCTATGCATGCGTGAGCTGGCTACGGTGGGGCTGGTCAAGCCCAATCTAACACGAATGGAAACTGATCCCATCATCTCAAGTTTGGTCGTCCACATCGAAATAACGCCATCGATTAACTACTCGAGATGTAATAGTTGCAATCTGAACCAAAATATTGTAGAACTTTTAACAGAGGGAATAATGAGACCGAAAATTGCACATATGCGCCCAATGCTTTTAATGCTCGCAATGTAACACATTTTGCCAAAAAATGGGCGAAAGAAGACGGAAGTAGTAGCGGAATGTACCCTATGCAATAGAGTGCGGAAGACAAAATGCTGCACAGGATAAGTATAGGTAGTCGTGAGGTTAAATTCACATAGAGCATCGAACTCAACCCTTTTCTGCTTTTGATCGAACGGGTTTGGGAGCTGGTGCTTTGACACGTTTATCCCGTTTCTTCAATCCATCTATGTTAGCTTTTAGCAGATTGGAATAGGCCTGATTGAAACGATTCATATCCTTTTGGTGCACCTGTGCAATTAAGGACAGCATGGAAGTTAGGGAAGGTGGCGAACAAGAAATTGTAAACAATGAGACGATTATTCATTTCCGTAAAAATAAAATCAACTGAAAAACTCTTATGTAAAGCAAGAGATTATTTTAGGTCGATCTCGAGTCAATTAGTAAAGGTTAGTAAACAGAACAGATGGTTCACCTTGAGCAAATCTAGGGTGTTCGAAAGCAACAAGAAAGATGCAAACGCAAACAGATTAAATGGCTGAATTTAGCGGAGAAGAGCATCTTCAATGATGGGTCTCAGTTTGTTCGAATTACTCAAAGAAAAATCACTGTCACTGGATATGGAGTAATAATTGGGCTGGGTACTCCTAAGTCGGTAAAGCCTAGACGAGAACATTTGAAATCGTATAACTTCGTAATCAATGAGCTCCTGCATACCGTAAAGTGTCTTCCACCACAGGCAGATAAGTCAGAAAATGAACCTACTTTTCACGCTCAAAACTTTCGCGGAATTGCGTAACATAAAAGTGGACAGTAAACATGTGCGAAATACGAAACATGGAAAGACGCTTCACACCTCTACCTGCAGCCATAAGGTCCGTTCCGTTGAGGAGGACCGAACACATCCGTCCTTTAACATGTACGCGGTTAGTTATCTCGTCGTACATATAATTTAGATCGATTCCGTCGTTAGATAATCAGTGGATACAACGACACTCGGTGTCGACAGTTACCATTAAAATCAAATCAGAGAGAGCTGTGTGATGCCGCAGCACGGTACCAATGCGTCATGGAAGACAACGATAACGAACAGTGTATGCGGACCTCTAAGCCACCCACCATAATCAAGAGTGGCTCGCCAGCTGAGTGGTTCAGTTTGGAATTTTCTATTTAGTTATGCGGACTAATGGTAGGTTTCTTAATACCTATTTAACTTTGTTAAACACATATAACTATAATGATCCAATGAAGGGCTATGTGAAGATTTAGGGATTTTCTTGGCAACGAATCAACACATACCTGCAGTGACAGTTCGCAACTTGATGATGCAAAGCGCATGTCGAATCTACTCATGAGTAGAATAACTAAAGCTTAAGTGGTGTAACAGAGGTAATTTAAAGATGCTAGCTTGCCCGCACTCCTCAGATCCGTAAACGGCCAATTCGGAAGTGACCCAAACGACCGAGCCGGTTAGGATGATTTGCGCAAAGCAAAAAGAAGCACGCGACTTTTGACGTCCGTTTTAGTGATTCGCTAAAAAATTGCATCGAGTTCGAAAAATTTATTTTAGCAAGCTGCTGTTCGGAAAGTATGGATCTGTTTGAACTTTCTAATACACATTTTCTTAGCCAGATTCATTAACATCCCACCTAGGGTATTGATTTTTCTTAGGGCAGTATCCGGGGCCATCAATACTAAAGACATCTAGAGGTGTTCCGTCACGAAGTTGTAAAGGTTTTACAGGAAACTACATTAAAACTGATTGCCACAAAATTAGGTGCACGGTTATGTAGCTACGTGCATGTAAGTAGAGTAAGTCTTGTAATTCCAGTAACAGCAGTGAAGGCCACACTTGTCGGAAAAGTCGCATGACTACCTAGTGTTGAGCATTCATCTTAAGAACATGATTTGGGGAACAATACCCACGCGTTGAACAATAGTGCGGGGTACATACCAAGCTGACAGTTCGTGCTTCTCGTCATACCACGAGCGATTATCTTAGTCCAGCCTGAAAAGGAAAGGTTCCGGCGTCCTGATATATGCATATGTGAATAACAGACCACTGCGCTACCGCAGCGATCAAAAACTGTTATTTACCAACATGCACTCGGAATAACCTCATAAAGATTTCAGTAAGGAATAATGTCTGGGTACACTACCGGAACGGGATAGGCATCCACTCATCTGACCAGCACACAGAACAGTTGCATGGGTCAACAAAATTCATTCCTTTGCTAAACCAGTACCAAACATAACGGCGCCTCGAACGAGCTGAATACCATGCATTTAGGATCCTCCAATGGAATGCGGCAAGACCTTGTGATAAAAAATAGTTTGTATGAACCTGTTGTGCACTTGCGAGCATGAGAAAATTCCAGTCTACAGTTTAGCAACCGAATCAAGGAATGATATGAAACAATAATGTAACATCCTGCAAAGTTGATGTGGTGGTCAAGTATACGGACTGCATCGATTCGGAGGGTTATGCTAGTCAAGACTTCGCCACCTCCGGACAAAACCATCCCAGAGAGGCTAAAGAGGGGCAAACACGAAAGGTAGTTACACTTGTACGCCGCACCAGTAACTATGCAAATATTCTCAGATATTGATGTAGGAACCAATGTGCCTTCAACAGAACCATTTCCATTGTTGCGGCACTGCCGTCCTTGGAATAAAGAAAGGGGTTAGAAGACGTATTGCCAAATATAATAGCACATCGATAGCCCAACGGCTGACTGTGATCGCTAGCGCAATATCAAATACAGTCGGATCACTTTCTGGGTAATTCAAAAACCAGATATGGTTGTGAAAACATCCACTGCGCGTAGCATTGATCAGAATCTGGCATCAATCTCTTATTGATCGCGCCTCTCATCGCCAATTAGGCCACACTTTTGAGTTACTGGCTTCGAGTAGGGTCTTACATTAACACGCCATATCCTGTTGCCTCGCAGATCAGACGGTTGGGTCAGAGACTCTGAGCAGGAGCACAAAAGCCAAACTCTGCCACAGCACAAACGACAGGGAGTTACCAGAAGAGGTCACTGAGCTGACATCTTCACTTTCTTCGTCCTCTGTTTCTGCTATTCACCTACTGGAGTTGAGACAGCTGGTAAACATTGATGTTTTGATGCCTGCATTCTCCAACGAACAGGTCAGCAAGCTGCTCTGGTCAGCACTCTCCCAAACCTGGAATCGGATATGTTTTGCCCCAAAAATGCACTTTTACAGTTCAAACAGTTTCATTAGTTTGAATTCACTACCAGCATGTTGTTAAGGATTAACGGCTATTTATCAGAGTCTCAAATGATGAATCCGAATCTCTTGACCACGCTTGGGAAGGGATTGCAGCGAGCTCTACAACATAGTAGAGTTTGCTCAGTTGGATCCTATTAAGTAGTTATGTGTGCCGTCCGACTTCGCACTCCGACTAAACTCTGTCGGTATAAAGGAAAAACGTTGTTAATGTGTTATATCTACACATGCTTCAAACAAACAAAGGTTCGGATGTTGTCCTTTCAACTATGCCCTCTTCCACCTTACCAGACAAACTAAACACACATTTGCTGATAATATGAACGCACAATTTGGTCATTCAACTATAGAGTGGAAGTGATTCAGTGACGTGTTCGGTGTCCGAGGTCACCACACTGACAAGGATGATCGGTTACGACGACGACGCACATCCTACGAACTCTTCATATCGAGTTGCAAAGTTCATCCAAAAAGACGTTATACGGACACCACCTAATGCAACTCAATCATGGATGCAAACTGATCGTATGGCTGTCAATTACCGGTGACAGTATGTCATCAGATTGTCGCTCGTTTTGAAGCAACCACCTTGACACAGATCACATCATATCTCGTGCCCGCTGTTTTGAGGTCTGCCCGAAAACGCAGAATTTTCGGGTGCAATGTGAGTGACGAAGACATACGAAACGCTAATCGAACAACAATAACAGTTAAACTGTCCGGGTCACAACAATGAAAGCATCCAAGCGAGCACTGGGTAGAAATTTCAACAACTACACTAAACTCCGCGAAAAGGGCCGGTTCACAGGAGCACTGCAGATACGACAGAACAGGATGTCTGCTGATTCAGTTGAGTATTAAAAAAACGTTGACTGATACCGCCGCTCTGAATACGATGGAGACCATCGAGGAAGTGGAATGCGAACTTATGTAGTGTCTGTATGAGGACCACGAGGATTACTTGATAAAATGATGCAAATGGAGGAAAAAGACATTATCACCAGTGAATAACCCGATACTTTTCTGCCTAATTCGTGGTTCTACTGGCTGTCGACAAGGTGACAGTGGGGCTATACATAAAACAGATCGCTCAGAAAAGTACGGTTTTTCGCGGCGACTTGATGCATGGGATGAGCATATTGAGGGACAATTCAATCAAGCTGAACCAGTTTACTCAGCTTTGGTTGACCGTGATTGTGTGATCAGTTATGACGGTACTGACGAACTGCCATCGGAAATCGAAATGGCACTGAGGATGAAAGTACTGAGACGTAATAAAGCTCAAGATTCGGATCTTCTATCTTGCAAAGGTGGTGATAAGAGACTGCTTTCCCAACTGATCGCGCTCTATCGTTTCACATAAGGGATTACAGCTTATGAGCAGATATTCCTATTATAAAAACACGGTCAGAACATCTCATGAAAATCTCGGAGTTATTATCCATGTTATTATTGCACCAGGAGCCTCACAGTGCAGCGGCGTCTGAAACAGAGAGACGCAGGTAAGAGAACAGGCAGGTTTTCGACCTGGTTGCGAGTGCATCGATCATACGTTCACCTCATTACAGATAACACGGCGTCGGCACACTTTTCTCTAGCCCAAGGTGTTTGTAATCCTGGGTACAAGAGCTTGTCTTTGGCGTGGTTGACCGACATGCTGTCCGACGATATCTCAATCACAAATGGGATCAAGTGATGTAGGCCAAATTACTTAAACCGCTGTATGGCTGCTGTGAGTGTAGAGTGCGTATTTACCAGCAGATATCCCGAATGTCCCCCAACTGAAGTGACACCGGACAGAGCCGTTCTATCTCCTCCATTCTTTTCAACGGTGTGAATTATGGCATTCTAGAGGGAGCATTCGGAGGTTCCTAGGTCTCAAAATGGAACTTCCGTCAGAAAGTGAACTGAAAGATAGTGAGAATGTGGACGAAACTGCTTCACTTAGTTCTTCTGCAGAGAACATGCAGACCACGGTGAAACGATCAAACGACATTGCTGGTGTGTATGACATGAACTTTCAAACTAAAAAGTGTTGACGCAAGACTGAACTGACAATGACTGCTTCTGTTACTGCAGACAGGCCATTCGAGGCTCCCGACTACTCCAATCAATCGGGCAGTTACCTCACCAGGCCGCAATATTGCTGACGAATTGTGAATCAGGGCAACAAAAGTACAGGGTGTATTTACCCACCTTCGCCACCAGCGGCGTCGCAAGGACGTCCATTAAATGAATAAGTGCGCTCAACTTTGCTCTATGGATCAGAGACCTGACCAGATGCATGTATACATCTGTACTTATTCATTAGTCGGCTACATCGTGGACCGTTGCTAGGATCAACGGAAGTTGTAGCCACGAGAACAGTTCAAAGACTAAAGTGATAATGGCAATGCATGTCATGTAGTATACATGTTACAAACCTGACCTACAGTAAAAACTTTCCAGCTGTGTTAATGAATCGCAAAGCTGCATTTTTTGTCATCGTGAGGGGTGACATCTGTATGATATGCGTTCCTAACCCCGGCCAGCACGGTCTGATTGGAAAACAGCCAGTAACATGTTAGCTGGATGGACCAGGATCATGAAGGTTGCTAGAATACGGTGGCCATGGGTAAACAAGTTTATTTCTTGTAAACAGCTCAGGACGAAGAAAGACTAAGGAAGCAACCGCACAGAAGTGCGAAGTACAGTTCACAGGACACTCTGGTGCATGTTTCAATACTGTTCTGGAAGCCAAGCTGATAAATACTCTACTTTTCCTCTGCCGGACTAGATGGGAGAATCTGAGAGTTGACTTAACGACTGCAATCGAGAGAGATCACAAGCCGAGGTGTTGTGGTTCGGCGAGTCACAAGCTAATGGACATCAACAACATAAATGTATTAGGCCTCAGGGAAAATGGGATAGTTAGCTAAACATACCTGAACCCATCCCCCAGATGAGGACACAGAAATAGTTTTTGATGGAAGTCAGCTGCGAGGTAAGTGACTGTACTAGCAGAATTCACGCTGAGTAATAGTTTTGCACTGTTTCCAGTAGTTAGTCATAGAAAGACCCTGGGTATGGTTCTGAAGCACACAGATTCCTTGAACCACTTCGACGTTCCGCCTAGGTGAAACATGCAGGTATGTGTTTTAAGATGTGTGGCTCCCCTTAAAAGCATTGCCCATTCAGCGAACCAAAGACGCATGTCGTGACAATCGAGTTGCTCTGTGTGAATATACAGTGTGGATTGAAAGTAACCTACGTTAATCTGAGGAAAAAAACTGAGCTCGGAGCAAAGTGAGCGCACATTCGCACACCTCAGACAAGCGCACTTTCACGGAATGAGCCCGATTTTGATCACATTCGACTGGTACGTTCTCTCGTATCAAAGCCGGTCAACCGATCGGCTAACACCTGCTTGCAGCTCTTCTGCCGTAGCACCCACGTACGACCTTACTTACCTCGCATTCCAAATACCTGTTTACAGGGATGGATACACTGATGAATCCGCTTTAAAAACTCAGCAACAAACTGGGCTGGTTTACTAACATGGGGAATTCAGTCGCAATGCAGCGGACTATCAGGCGCCTCGGAGCCCGGCAATTACGCCTGCGGTTAACCAAAGGTTTAATTTAGAAAAAAATGGCAGTACATAAACTTAGATTAAGCGGTGGACCAAAAAATGTGACTAGTTGTTCGCGGAGGTTCGTACTTATACTGCAAGCGAGGGGACATAATTAATACGCAGAGGACTGCGCGCATAAATCCTGACGCACGGGTATTGTCTTGTTTGGTGATGAAACGCTGACACCCTAAATGATGAACTCGGTAAATAGCTGTCCAATTAAACAGGCAACTCAAGCTATCAAATTAACCGTAACATCCAACAGTTAGAAACTGCGACTGGTGAATGTTGAGTCAATGGCATTACAGAACAAGTCTAGGGAGAAGCAACCGCAGATCATTACAAATGTGACATTAGCCAAACAGAAACCCGCCAGACAATGAAAACGTTGTTTCCGGTTTAGGGTGAACATCCGTTATAAAAGGTGGAGTATTTCAACTTGAGTGAATGTGAAGCATTCTGCTATTTATCGTCAAAAGATAAGACTATAATCCGTGACGAAGCAACTTGTGCAAATGAGACATTAACAAAGCTATCACAAAACCACGCTAAATCCTGAACCTTTTACCATGTTTTCTCCTGTCATATCTACAATGCACGAACAAGGCATGTCATGAGAGCGTCAAACGCACCCGATGAAGCGAAGCAGCTGCGCGCAGAAAAAAGCTGCTGTCCACAACACACCGAACCTTGCAAACGTTCTCCTATTGCCAAGCATGGGTGACACCTCGCACAAGACTATCAGGAACAGGTAACTTATAAGCACCATCGGAGATAAGAAGCCAGGATCTGCAACCGGGAGACGGCAACACACGTACAGCCGCGTTATGCATCCTGCCTGCTAATGAGACCTATACCATACTGTGGCTATCAAATGTCAACCAAACCCTGGTGACACGTGGAATTGTTTACACGACACACACACACCCGTTAACTGTGACATAACCCATGTGGAAAAGATTTTTGACTACACTGAGACTACTACCACGGAGAGTGAATCTAGGTATAGACCTTATCAATCCAGAAGCAGCAGTTTACCGTTCGTCCGTTGTGTGGTCACAATTATTCATTGATCTAACATCTCTGGCAGTAATCATGTGTTTTCACTGACCGAAGCGGTGTCATCGTGTAGTCTAAGTCTGCAGCTCCAGCTGCTAGCAGAAGCTGCACGCTATCACTGGTGACGCCAACCAGATATCTGTACAGAACATCGTTTACCGCAAAGTTTAGGCAAAAGCCAGCCTTGTTGCAATTCAACGCGGTCCATGAAGGTAGGTAACAACCTCTCATGTGCTCTATCCTAACCTGGTAGCCCTAGTGTAATTACCTCAAAATGAACACATTGCACAGGCACCTCATTCCTTATTAAGTAATTCGAAAAAAGGATTTCGTCGACGGACCAGATTGCTACATCGACGTTCAGGAACAGCAGAATAAGAGTCTGCGACATCGTTCAAGTAACTCAATGCCGCTGAGTAATGATTGTTAGACGACTGTTTGTAACAATAGCCGGAATTGTCACCTTATTTCGTTTGGTTCGGTTACCGAATATATGCCTCATTCGTTCATACCGAGTCCAACAAAGCAAGCTTATGGTGTGGGCAACTGTCGGTGAAACCTAATCCCACGGATCAGTTACTTAAGATTTTCTCACCGCTCAATTCGAACGTCTAATGAACTTTATAGGCAAATTAATCTGTTCACATCAAGCCTGAATGTCCGTATGATAAAGCATACACCGAGTCGAATATGTCGAGCAGACAGCAGATACGATAATCCGTGCGTGCTCAACTTTCGGACCAAACACCCGAGAGTTTACTGTAGCCTTCGCGCTGGACTAGTCCACACAATATGATACACTCTGTATGAATTTATTATCAAGGGTTGTTTTTGGTTATGTGTCTGGCGAGAGACAAAGGAAGTGGTCAATAGTGACATAACTTTTCCAAAGATTCTGACCACATTAATGTATTACCTCTTGTTTATTGATAACACATGTCCAAGCGTGTAAATTAAACACTAGTCGCTTTAAGTGTAAGGCATAGTTCTTGCCGCGGTCTGCGAATTAACAGCATACTGTTCACCGACCTGAACGTTCGCTATGACTGCGGGTCTCTTAGAAACTCGCTACAACGTTCAACGGTCCCGTATTTACAATACTGGTAGTTACTACATTTTCTTTCCCATCTGCTACGATTGAGCGTAATACAGTAATCAATAGGGAATGCAGATCAGATTCCAACGTGCCTCTTATCCCGCCAGAAATGTGACATGGCTATAAACCATATGGGGAGAATAGGTGTGACAACAGGAAGGCCTGTTAGAAATATTGGACATAAAAGAAATCAGAAACTATGGTTGCATTTCGTACGGAAGTTATTCAGAAAATCACATAACGTAAGTTATCCGACTACTTGTCCTGGTGCGACTCAAAGAAAGCTAAATACCCACTACGTGAAGCTGTTCGTTAATGGTTGGTCATCAACTTCTCCAATCTCAGTGTCGTTCGAAGCATAATAAAACAATGTGTATAATTCGTCCGACAGGCATTCGACCCCTTGCGTCAATTATGTTGTATAATGTGTTTTAGTTCGCGTATATCTGTTGTGATTTGCGATTTAGTAAGCAGCACACCAAATTAGTGAGTCCGTTTACTTTTAATGAATATGTTTTATATAAGTGTGAGTTACCATTGCTATAGTGTAAATCCGTTTGTTATGCAGTGTCGCGTGCTGAGCTGCACAATCGAGAAAAAAAGAACAATTCTAAGCGACACTAAGCAATCTCAGTTTATCAGAAAAACAGCACCTTTTACAGAGGAACAACAGTATTTACGATTACTATTAAGCACCAGACGTTCTCGCGTTTTAATTGAGCAGTCTGCCGCTGTGTTGTTCCATGACCTTGCATCCTGCAACTCGGTTGTTTGACACAGATACGCATTCAACAGCAGCTGATCACTGTCTACGATTGGTCGGCACCAGTTTAACCACAATTCCGTTTAAAGCAGCTTGCGCACGGTCACTGATTGGCTGAGCCTTCTTCAATCAAGAAACCGTTCCAGTCCGAATTCATTACACACCGCCACTAATAGCATAACGATAGGTTGCAACGACAAGCTGCCCGACATTCCTACCAATGCACCAGCCAAACCTTTTATTTGGTTTCGACAAAATAACCCTTATTTGCAGTTGGCTCACTCAGAAGCTAGGTTCACATTATGTCGGATTACACCTGAGCCAGCTCATTTTCACCACGCAGCTGCCATACTCCCACCATGCATCGCAGGCGAGGTGAATCACAAAGACCAGAAGTAACTAAAAACAGCTACACGTAGGTGATTTGTTTTGTCCGATTGCCAACGCGTTATCTAGCTTTCAAACAAGGCCGATTATATACGCTTGAACCCCCTTTCATAACATAAAATGGGTAACGAGCATGACACAGTTAAGGGTTTTTCCTACATGGATGTGGGCCCAGCCATTACCTAAAGATATATAGGACATCAGAAGCACCAATCCACCAGCAGCATTAGCAGCCGATGAGGTCAACTATGGTTGGGAAACACAAACAAGTTCCCAATTCTCAAGTAGTCAAAATACGACTGCAACCCTGATTGCCCAGATTAAGTCTAAGTAAGGAGCTTCACGTTTCTACGACGTGCCGTTCGATATCACGGTCGACTACTCTCCCCTCTCCATCAGCAAAATAACAGTCGCCCGAGTTGGCGTGAAACTAACCCATTGGTAGCCTGGCAAATACGGTCGGCGACGCCAACAGATTAGTAAACATAATCTAGTCATCAAACAGGATATAAACGTCTAACGGCAACGAACGCAGTTTGCCTCATTAGTTATTTGCTCTTCGTCCAACATCTCCTATCCGAAATCGGCTGCTTAATCAACACTGGCGATGGGACCAACGTTAGTTCACCCGAATCACACGACCTAGGGTAATCTATCGGGTCAAACCTCCGTGCATTCAACAGAAACAATGTCGAAATTCTCAGCCAGTGATCACGCACGCCGAATTCAGGTCTCTGTAAACGTTTCCGCTGAATATTCGCAACCGGTGAAGTCAAAACTGTCATAATCTTTATTGGTTTCTTCAACCTCCCAGTAGACCCTGGACAAGACCACCTGGCCGACCAAATGACAGAGCTTGTCTACATACCTGCCCGCTGTCACCAGTGTTACGTGGTATCACATCACGATGCGAGTACATCGATATTAAGTTGAAGCATGCTGTTTACTACAAGACAGATCAAAAACTATACGAGTTGAATTCGATTGTGTTTAACCTAGAAATCGTCAGACCCTTGAAAGGCAGGTGGGATTCCATCTCTTCACAAGGTTGCAAAAATCTCATGTGAATGACGCCCATGTGGAAAGTATGGTGCACTAAGCAAAGTCCCTGTGCCCGACAGATATTCCACTTCGTACATTCAAGACATCACGGCCAATCGTTTGGACTGCGAAATGTCGTGCCCCGGTAAACGGGTAGGTTAGCCCAACGACACCAGGCCGTGGACTAGGGAACGAACTTCCACGTGGGGGCTAACTGTGAAATCCGCGAGGTTCTCCCGGTGAATAAGCAGTCACGGACAGTCAACAGTAATAGTAACAGGGCGTGGCGGGTTCACGGTCTCCCATAAAACGCCATATAAGCTCCTTGACGGTACTACAACATCTGCCATGCTGTCCGCACGGCGTACTGACATCTTCAGTTTCTGCCACCCATAGAAAACCCCCGAAGAAGGTGTACGAATCACCTCAGTAATCACCGGTATCAACGGGTATGCGTACCTTGAATGGTTGGACCCTATTACATGGACATATGGACCGATTTGGTCACCAGCCCCTGACAGCAGGAGACATTCGTTGAAACAGCTTTCTCGGTTTTAGACTCTCTGGCTGGACAAATCTACCAGATTAGATTCGTCTTTGTTAATGAATCCTCGAATTGCTGCGCTGCCTCTATCGCAACTTCCTGCAGGGTGCATTGGGCATCTTGGATGGACTCCACCCGAAGGGCGTGTGAAGTGAACCATTGCTGGTCACCGTCCCTCAATTGACTGCAAACTCCGCGCATCGCCCCGCTGTTTTGCAGGTTGAGTTTCTTTTGAACTAAAAGCTCTGGATCGGACCTCTCAATCCAACTTCCTTTTTCACCCTGGACAACCCAGTAGAATTCTTCTTTCACAACTGTGAACCTAAACTTAAATTTACTATGAATTGTCTTTTCGGCGGCCAACTTTGTCCATATGTTAAAGTATACTGCATCAGCCTACTTTGTCTCGTTCCCCTCTCCCTAGTCAAATAACTCTTCATTTGATGACTCTCCAATCCCGTTTTCTTGCACACACCAGGGACTTACCCCATTTGCCGCTCGTGACGGAAGTCATAGCCAGAATGAGAGCGTGTCAAGCACCAAAATCCATTTGTCTGAAGGACATAAGCCCCTACTCGCTCCCCAAACACCATTTACGACTGCCATATTTTAATGCTCAAACACTCGTGCAAATAGGTCAGCATGCAGCTCTTGCATGCACTTTGGAGACCCTCCTCATCGATATATGTTGTCTTGCTGAAACACATCCTCAGGATTTTAGCTAAGTACAATATCTCTAGGGTCCGTCAGACGCTTCGCCATGCAGGTACAGTGTGCTTGTCTGGAGACTGCGGCCCAAGCCACTGGCCAAGACGGTGTTGGAATTGCCCTAAGCGCATTCACGGAGAAGGCGTTTCTTGACTGGATACCCGTCAACAGCCATTTTTGTGCTATCAGATTAAACGTACGATTAGAATCTTGAAAGATGCCTATCACAAACGTTCTTTGTTGTTGCGGCACATGCCTTCAAACTATGGTCTAGACCCAGTCAAAGGTGATTTTTATCATCGGCTCACTAAACTTCTGCACACCGCACTACGCAGACATTGTAATACTAACTGGAGACTCGAACGCTCATGTAGTCAAGCTAAACGCTAACAAGCGCGACTTAGGTATCCCGCATTCTTACGGTACTCCTTCAGCAGACAGGGGTCAGCGTTTGTTGCACCTATGTGCTGATAACCATCTGTTTCTGACGCGTATTAACCCTCGACGTTCCAGACGCCAAAGTACCACCTGGCGACCTCCACAGCCGAGTCAATTGTGGAAACGGATTGACCACATGGTCGTCAGCTATCGGTGGCGTGGCTGTTTTCAAGACTGCAAGTCAATCTGGAGCATCTGCGTGGATTCCGACCACGCGCTGCTATGTGCCAAGTTCGCTTTACGTACTGGTGGGAGACCATTTCGCCGTCAACCACAAACTGACGTATCTACACTAGCAGAGGCACATAAGCTTTACGCTTACTAGTGTGCGCTTGCCTCTAGTCTAGATCCACACTCAACAGACGACACTGAAGCACACTGGGCGTGCAATGCATAAGTACAGTACAGTCTCGTGCGGCACTAATATTCGTTCAACTACCAACCACTGGGTCTGTGATCAGTTGAATTTCTTGATGCTCGTCGTTACATTCCATCCAGTAGTGATTAGAATTCGGCCGAAAGCAAATACAGGAAGACCGCGAGGCCTGGTGGATACAAGGGGTAACCGAGACGGAACAAACCGCTACTGCCTGCAGCTCTCAAAAACTTCCGCGTCTCAACCGAGCAACGGATAACAAGACGTTAGGTATGAGTGAGATAATCTGCGAAATCGATGTTGAGCCAATTCATAACTTGCAATGAAGCTTAGGACGTTCCAACAACAATTCAACTGGCCACTCGCGCCACTGACTATGCCTTCGGGCTCTGCTTGCGTTCATTGGTCTGTTGTCACTTTTCCGTCCTCCAAAGGAGAAATCTCACTTGAGACCAAGTTCCTGAAGCGTCGCTATACACCCAGCCGAGACGAACTCCCTGCTGCCCTTTGGTAGATGGAGGTCTAGCCTTAGTTCTGCTTCGGAAACTCTGGATCAGTGAAGTTTCTCCAGACGATATAGTTTTGTCTAACATCTTCACTATTTTCAAAAAGGGCACATGCACTTCCTGTGGAAATTACAGAGGGATTAGCCTGATTTCTGCTGTGTCGAAGCTGCTCACAATCACTGTACTTCGTAGACAGAGCGAAGCGCGCGAGGAACGTATGCGCCCCAGCCGTGATTGCATTACGTAAGTCTTCACATTCCGTCAGATGCCTGATCTCCGCCGCTCGAATAGAAGCCAACAATCATTGCATTTTTGGACACCAGAGAGGATTTCGGTGCGGTTGACAGAGTTGCACTCTAGGACTGTCGGTCGAAGAAGAATGTCTGAGAAGTCTTTGAACGTCTTGAAAGCAGTCAACTGTCAGACCTATGGGCAGAGGTAGAGCTCAATGCGGTGCACCGCCAACCTTTATCTTCCCAAGTAAAGTGCGATGAGGTTGTCCACTTGTGTGCCCTAACAGAATGCGAAGATAATGGCGTAGGACTGATTTCAGGCATTTGACTTCAAGACACAGAGTATTTAGAGGATAGCGTTCGAATATTTGAGGGCTTACAACGAGCCCGGAACATCTTAAACAGAATGGAAACTTCAGTTCATCAGTTTATTACGGCCTTTGTACACATTAAGTGTAACGTGCTGCTGGAGGACGACCAGGACTCTACGTCCGTTCTCACTCTTGATGGTGATCATTGGGAAGTAGTCCAGAAGTTCACTTACCTTAGGAGCTGTACCAGGGCTGGTAGGATGTCTAACAAGACCACAAAGTGTACAACAAAGGCTAGGATGGTGTTTTCCAACTTACGCCAACTGTGGTGTCGGCTCGATTCCAATCATTCTGTGAAAGGTCGGGTGTACAGTGTCATTGTAAGAGCGGCCCTACTGTACTGTCAGCATCGACTTACATGGCAAAAATATTTCTGGTAGACACCATCAATCAGTGGTCTTGAACCGCTCTCATCATCATCATAGACAGCAATACATCAGTGATTAACACTAATACTTAACTGCCACACAACCATGAAGAAAAAGCAAAACCTATATAGAAAGAGAGAAAGAAAAATGAAGGGGACGGGAAGGGACCTAACTACTGAAAATGACTACGTCCATATTCAAACATTCAACATCAAGGTGCCTACACCTTGCAAACAAACAACCGAGCTGCAAGTGAGAGTAAGGCGTCATCAGCGAGACAGCTTCCTTACGGCTTTTACTGCCCCACGTCATTGAATGCACTCATTTCAGACAACTCGGCCAAACAACCACAACATTCACGCCACTGAGCTCGGCTAACCGCCATCTCACCTAGAGTCTCCAATCACCGACTCTGCGAGTCGCGAGGGCCCCAGCCCGGGAGACGAACTCGATCTACAGTGGCCAACCCCTTCGTGAACGACTTCATTTCTTCACGCCAGGTCATTAGCTGACCACCTCGCACCTTACACCAGTCGGTCGCAGTGTCATCGAACAGTGCTCGGTGTGGGAGACGACTAGCTGGCATCCTTAATACATGACCTAACCATCTAAGCCTGTGCAAACGTAGGG
>QNGE01005141.1:8882-23786 GCA_008508345.1 Paragonimus westermani | reverse complement strand
AAGGCAGCGGGTGGGTGGCGGTGTACCAGAAATGGTACGTTTTTCAGGAAGAGATGCCAACCATCTTCCAACCCCCAACCTGGAGGACCAGGAGACTGTGGTTTGTCAGACCTCTACCTGTTGGCCTGCCTGGTATGAGTAACTCTGTCCAGTTTAGCCCAAAAGATCATCGAGATGCGCAAGCCGTCACACCACGTCAAGGTCCAGTCTCACCGTGACGGGCCTGAACCTCTTTGGATGACGTTCGTTCGATAAACCACACGATGTCACCAACCTCGATAGCCGAGACACCGTTAAGCTCATCTCCAAAATGTACATTTGATCCCGAAAGTGAAGGGACATCGGATATCGTGCACGAGATTCAGTAACCTGTCAACAAGATACATTGTGCAGTACCGGTCTCAACTGGTTAGTTGACCACCACAAGTACACAGGGACACCGTTGATCCACTGTCACTACCTAACGTCATGTAGCTTATCTTAGGGTAACCCAACATTCAATTCCATGGCCCGAGGACAGTCCGATATCAAAAGCCGAAACGGTCCTGTGAGTTTGTTGAGAACTAGGTTACATTGTATCCGGTGACTGTAAAAACCAACCGTATCCTGCAATTTAAAAATAGCTACTTTGTGGAGGAACCCAACACCTTCGGATGGTAATGTTTCCACATTATGGATTAAATCCTAGTTTCGAATGATGCCTTTCACTGACAACTCAAAGCAGAGCTCTGTGTGATTGATTTTACCTGCTGGACAGAAGCTCGGCCAACGGTTTTACACTATATTCATGCTGCTCTCATGGTCGAAGGTCGTGTCTCGTGCCCAACGGCCTCCACAGCCAACTGCTAAGTCCACCTCAGGATTCTCTAGCCTCTGACAGGCACAACTTTAGACACGATGCTTCGCTTAGTGAACAGCGCGTCGCTCAGAGGCGTTGGTCTCCTTCGATTTGTACCCGGAAAGGGGACCGAGAAGCCGTCTTCGGGCTTTCCACGCATGAATACATGTTTTTGTACCCGCGGGTGGTCAAGTGACGCCTTTTGGATCATTCTCACGGGGTTTTCAAAGCGATTTGAAGGGGGTATTGCTTTTACATCGTACACTGCCTAGGCAAAGGCGAGGCTACATTCACTGATCGGTTTCAACCTGTGAACTGTTGTCGTAAGGGATTTCCTAGTCGACTTCTTAATCACCAGCCGTCCCGCCCTTAACTACTGAACCCGCCAGCACGTAGGATAAAGCTTCGCTACCTGTCTTCACTATCGGGTATTACACGTTTCGGATGTAGAGCACACCTATTAAAACAGTAGTATCCACAAAACTGCGAGTATCGCATATCGCTGAAGTCACTTTGCAAACAGCAATAAAACCTCCACTTGTTTTTTTTCACACTCGTTATCATGCGATCCGATGAAGGACACCGTTCACCATTCTATAGATATTCAATGTCTTCTGTCTCATTCCCCGTAACTTATCGTGTGAAGAGGTAAAGAAAACGTTTCTTTTCCCTTTCGTTCTCTCTACACAATACACGCATGCTTGTTATGTTTCCTGCACATGGGGATTACTTTTCAATCATCTGAATCAATACAATACTTCGTCCCATCGCGCACTGTGTTCAGCTCTCCCGTGGTTGTTGGCGTATTAGGGGAACGGGATTCTCTGTAATTTGCCTGTCATTCAGAAGGAAACATTTTACAAACCGAATCAGATGTAGTGAGGTAGAATCCGCCATGGACAATTATCGCATGTAGCCTTGTAACATTGTCCATTCACGTTTTTGTTCTAACTCATAACTGGTGACTCGGAATTCAGTATTGGGCCTTGCCAAAAGTTTAATTTCCTCTTCATTTCTGCAAAATGGCACGATTCCTTTTAAACGAACGGTTTCTTATTTCCGTATGTGAATTATTGTTGACAGAATCAGAAAGTTTTCTGTGCGATCAACATCCACAAAGGACTTCCAATATACCAGGCTCCCGTTCGGCGTGAAGACGGCACCCGCCATCTTCCAGCAGATTATCGACGCCATGATCTCTGGTCTACCGTGGACAGCCGAATACCTGGATGATATCCTGATGGGTCGCCCAACTGAAGAACTCCACCGTTGCATCGTGACTGTGCTCCAGCGCATCCAGGACTACGGGTTTCGACTAAAGTCCGAAAAGTGCCAGTTCTTCCTACCGTCGATAAAGTACCTGGGCTTTATCTTCGACTCTGCCGGTCGCCATCCTGACCCGGAGAACATTCGAGCCATTCAACAGATGCCAGCTCCTACTGATGTCGCAACGCTTCGGTCCTTCCTTGGACTCATCAGCTACTACAGCTCATTCCTGTCAAGTTTACATGATGTTCGGGTCCCGCAAAACCAGATGCTACAGAAGGAAGCTAAATGGAACTGGTCGGCTGAATGCGAATCGACTTTTGCAAAACTGAAGACGATGCTCAGTTCAGATCTCCTACTGACACACTACGACCCATCTCTCCCAATCGTTTTGGCTGCAGATGTCTCCAACTACGGGGTTGGGGCAGTGGTTTCGCATATCTTCCCGGACGGTTCTGAAAAGGATATCGCTCATGCTTCCCGTACACCGAGTCCCGCGGAAAAGAACTATGGACAAATCGAGAAGGAAGCCCTGGCTATCATCTTTGCGGTGAAGAAGTTTCACAAGCTTCTCTATGGTCGACATTTCTCACTGCTCACCGACCATAAACCACTCTTGTCCGTGTTCGGTTCAAAGAAAGTGATCCCGGTCTATTCCGCCAACCGACTGCAACGATACTACTGGGGTACGACTTTTCAATTGACTATCGCCGCACGGAGGATTTTGGTCAAGCCGATGGTCTTTCATGCCTCATCAGCAATCACCAGATTCCAGAGGACGACAGAGTGATTGCATCATTGTAATTCGAGAACGACGTACGCCGCGAGCTCAACGATGCTATCCGCGGAATCCCAGTCACCGCCGATGACATTCGAAACGCAACCGCAGAGGACCAGGCCATCGTACAAGTCATGGAATACGTTCGATATCGTTAGCCTAACTTTCCGTTGTCCGGAGAAATCCACCAACTATTCCTTCGACGTGAGTCCTTGGCCGTATTGGACTCTTGCCGATCGGCTCGTGGTTCCTCGTTCTCTCCGACGAGCTGTTCTCCATCAGTTTCATTCCGGTCATCCGGGGACAATGAAAGCGATCGCACACGGGTTTGCGTACTGGCTCGGCATGGACGACCACATCTAAGAGTTGGTCAAGCGTTGCTCGAAGTGCCAACAGGCCGCTAAGCTTCCAAAGAAGCAGGACCCAGTCCCTTGGGACCTTCCGAAAGGTCCTTGGTCGCGCATCCATCTTGACTTCGCTTGACCTACCAACGGAGTGATGTATCTCGTCCTAGTGGACGCGTATTCGAAGTGACCAGAAATCTTCCCACTTCATTCGGCTAAATCTTCAACCACAATCGCAGCGCTACGGAAGATATTCAGTCAGCATGGTTTCCCTGAGATACTCGTGTCGGACAATGGGTCACAATTCTCGTCCGCACAGTTTCACGATTTCCGCAGCCGCTCCCATTTCCAGAATGTGTTCTGGCCGCCGTATCACCCGCGCTCTAACGGTCAGGCCGAAAGGTTCGTCGATACTCTGAAAAGAGCACTCCTCAAGTTGCGCGGGGACGATGGATGAGATTTTGCAAACTTTCCTACTGGTTTATCGGTCTACACCAAACCCAGCAGTTCCTGATGGTCGCTCGCCATCTGAAGTTTTGATGGGTCGCAAACTGCGCACAGCTCATCATGCCCTCATTCTGACAGACACGCTGCCGCATCAACCAGGCCAGACGGAAGCTCACACCGAGTTCTCTATCGGTTCACTAGTGTACGCGCGTGATTACCGCCCTACACACGAGGAGTGGATAGATGGAGTAGTGAAGGCTCGCAGAGGGAAGGTACTCGTCGAAGTCTTGGTTGGCAACTCCACCTGGATTCGCCATCGAAACCAGCTTCGATCCCGGTATCCAGATGCATCAATGCGTGAAACACAACAGTCGCTTCCGCTGGGCGTTCTACTGGACACGTTCACAATCCCCACGGTCATCAGATCTTCAATTCCTACGACAGACCTGTGCGCTGACGACAGACTGCTCCAGAGACGACAGACAGACCGAGTGAGACGTCCAGTCCGTCCACTACAAGTGAATCCTAGGGCCAAGCGGTACGGATGAGAAGGCTCAAAAGGGAGGTGTTGGGGTAATGTCACAATTAACCCGAAAATGTTTTTTTTCTTCACCACTGTATGAGCCTCCGCTTGAACATTATAAATACGGTGGAGTCTTCCAATGTATTTGAACACGATTAGTTGAGATCAAATATACTCTTAGCTGAAAGTTTCCTGTCTTCTTCATTTGCAGTAGTTCGTGCGTCGACGGATAGTCCATGATAACGCAGATCGTTAGTGCAACCGTCGTAGCTAAGCCGGGTTATCGTGAACGCTGGGCGTTAGTGATTTTGCATCAATTGTCAATCCACGCGGTTCATAACACTATTGAGGCTGTACATTTCTTTCCCCATAGACGGAATGAAAGCAAGTCTCACGTCAAACCTTACATGAAACCCCTCGTACAAGAAAGGGTCTGTGAAACGACTTTCTGATATTTGGTATCGCGGCAGAGATAAGAGCAGATCACCACGACCATCAGCTTATCGTCGCGGAAGCCAGTGTTAAGGGTCCCGGAAGCTTTACAGATACGTTGTACCTGCAACAAAACTCCAATCAACCATACCGACACTAATGGAACTGTCTAGTCTGTCAGCCAGTAATGAAGTGACTATCGAGATACTCTGTTCCCAATAAGTAACCGCCTTCAGTGACTCATACGACGCGAGACAGCCAGCGGATCTAAGTCACGCCACTGCAATCGAAATCCCCCCTGATTTCTGGAAGCCTCACGTCCGGGCTTGAAATGAAGCCTAAAAAGTGATTAGGCCCCTACAAACTGCTGCCCATGACAGTTAAAGGGTTTGCTGCGGTGCTAACTATCTCGTTTTCTGCGCCATTCTACTACTGGTATGTATCAGGTATCCTGCCCATTCCTTGGATGCCCGGCGTCATCTCACCTATCTACAAAACAGTAAAAGAACCCATGCAAGCAACTAAAGTTCAGTAGCACTCTTTACATGCCTGCAAGGTAACGGAAGGCAAAGTAGATGACACTATAAGGACGCGACTTCAATCCAAGAACCTCAACGAATCATCAGCACGGATTCCGACAAGGTTACCAGTGCACCACTAACTAATGGCAATGCGCTTCCGAACGACGAATACACAAGAGCGCCACACAGTTAATGCTGCCTTCCACGACTATACCTTTGACAGAGTAAGTCACTGTACTCCACTTAAAAAGCAACCAGTCATGGTCTTTAAAAGATGGGAATGAAGTCAACACTATTTATCAAGTGGAACGCACACTGTGAGAGTCAACAATGAGGTGTCTGGCGTGTTCGTAGCTTTCACGGTTATTTGTCAGGGTCCTATAAGGGATTCGTTGTTCCCAATACCAACTGTGATCTAATAACCCCGTTCATGCATACAGATGACAATAAAGTTGGACGCACACTAAGCTCTCCGGAAGCCTCTGTACATCAAAAACGGTGCATCGGAGTCGGCAGACAGGCTTCCAACGTAAGGCTAACATGTCAAAAACAGTCGTTATATGATACAAGAGTGGTAAAATCTACCGGACTAGTGAGAAAACATTTACTGACACTGACAAAGAAAGCTAATGGCAGGTTGGCACCGTTCATTAGACGATCAGGGGGAATTTTCAGTAGCATATTTTGCAAGTACCTTTAGCAATCGGGTAAGACCTGTGTTGGAGGTAAAAACAGACATGCATTCCATACCTTGAACTATAGCAAAGAAGCACAACAATTTTAGTTTCCAGCCTTAACTGTAGGAACAATGGCTTGTGGTATCGTTAGTTCTGACAATGATCCAGAAAGTTGTGGGGTAATAAACAATCATAAAAGTATACCATGGAAAGAGAAAATAGACCAAAACAATTGAGCGGTCAAAAAAGTTAGTGCGCACCATTTATGACCTTACAAATTTCCCCACATATTATCAAGTGCATACTACGGAACAAGAGATTATAAAGCGGAAAGAGGGGTCAAATGGGCAGCTGAACATACAGGGGAAACTTGTGACGGAGCTGTTCGCTAACCAATCGATGACATTGTTACTGTGGCAGTGTTGAACTAACAAAAGGTGGACACTAATGTCTCAGAGCAACTAACTGAGCATATCGTAAGAACCGGGGCTTATCAGTTGCATAAATGATCGTGAACACCTGTGTGGGATCAACCTGGTAATGGCCCTCCAGGAGATGTCGAACGATCGCTGACGCCGGCGGTGTGACGGTTACTGTAAGCACACATGTGTGTCAGCTTACATATGCGAAGAATGCTTCCTCATGTATGCTAGGATGCATTCCGAAATCCGGAATTGCAGTTGCCGTTCCGTCACGCCAATGTAGTCGACCTGATAGTCACATGAAAATCGGTGGCATCTGAGGTTCTAGAGGTGGAACTGGAATCCGCTTTATGGTGTAGGTGAATACAATCTCCACACCACCATACGTCCGTAATACATCGGCCTTCAATCGGCGTTGCAGTGATATACTCACATCATACTCTTTAAGAGGCAGTTGTAAAGGGGCTTTCACCTTTGGTACCACCACCAGTTTGCACTTCGGAAAACGTGCAGACCAGTGACTGCGGACACCCACTGTCCAAGAGAATCCTATTGATTGTGTGAACTTCACTCTGCAAATTTTTCGGGCTGCATTGAACAACGTTTTGATGAGGCCTGTTTTACAATGCCTTGGCACGAAACTGTTAAATTGGCCACCGGAAAGGAGTCAACCTTTTTGTTGAAGAATGCGGATGCTAAGTGTTAATGTTTACCCGTTGTCTTGGCTTGAAAAATAGGCAGTTAGCAGTAAAGGAAAATGTAAGCGAGCGGCCTGGTCTGTCAGGACAACGATAACCTTTGATACTTCCCGGGCATTTATACCGCAGAAGAGGGTTGACATCAGTGATCTCACCTGCGAAGCAACAGATTATAAGGTTTGTTTGGGGGATAATATCTGGAGCCACAGTTCGACTTACTTGGTAGTGAGAGGCTTGCCCGGTCCGAAAGCACAGTGAATAAGACGGTGCTATCTGATTTTGATCACTGCTGCGTGCAGTGGATATATGCGAAGCCACACCAACCTTTTGAATAATACCGAAAGTTTTGACCGCACTAGATAATACACCGGCGGTCATGAGCAACCACAGGACGATCGGAGTGTCCTTTATTTGATAGTACATTTTCTGCCCCTGCCAAAGCAGTGCCACAATCATAAAAATAGTCTTGCTGTAAGTCCACATGATTGCGTCCAACCCTTGTCCAGTTTGGCATATTTGTGCCTGAAATGACTGGAATCTCGTCAGCAAAATCCGCTGGGTCGAGGCAGTGCATACGTCCAATCACCGCGTCAAGGAGGCAAAACAGATAAAAAGTGGCTAGGGCTCCTAAACTTCCTCCCGTTGGCTTACGGACGGTTGATGGAAGACCTACACCCTTGAAATCATAGTCGCAAGAGATCATCTCAATCGAGGTCACAGGAGCTGCTAATCTAGACATTTAAGAGATGCTTTGATCATTGGTTCTCAACAAGATGGTCATTACGGACGGCGCATTCTCTTTAGGGCGTCCAGCTCTCGGCCTGTACGAATGTGCATGGATGCTATGACAAGTAGGTATGCGCCGCTGATCTGGTTGTCATTATGAGCGTGTTTCCTAGTTGATACCGCCTTACCCAGACCAGTTACCCCACACCATACACCTGTTAGTGTTGAACTTACTTACGGTTAATTAATAGCATCGTTTCCTCTTATTCCACTTACTGCTACTTTTTTCTCCTAGCCTCACTGGAGGGGACGTGGATCATACTCGTCACCACAGTGCACACTGAAACGGTGCTTCTCGTCCATGGTAACCGACCACTGGTTGCCACACTTAACACACCCCTGTATAACATTCAACCTTTCAGGGGTTCATGGAACTAAAGAAGACGCGTGGCCATCCAGTGTTCTTAGGAACTCAAGCTGCCATGGAATCGGAAACTCCTGAAAAACACAGACCCAAACAGAAACAAGCTGGAGCGCAGCATCCTACCAAGTATTACACCTTCTGCCTCGCGAAAAACCCGTGAACTGAGGAAAGCTGAGAAGGTAAATACTTTGGCGTCATAATTCGTCTCACATTCGGGTGTAAAACGCTGCAGCTGTTACGAGACTGGCATGCCAGATAGACGAATAAATCTGCTAAATAAGAGTAATTTTATCCACGGCGGAGTCAACAATAACGAAGCGAACATTCCAGCAACAATATTAGTTAACAAGCCCGTAAACATAAGCCTTGGCACAGCACTACTGAGAACAAACAAACACTGACTGGCGTTTATGGACGGTGTCGTCAAGTTATATCACTAAAACAGGTCTAGACACGGAGTACATTGAATTCAGTCCGATGAACATACTACGGTAGATATCTTCTGGCTTCCAAGCGTAGCGCGGAATAAACAAGAATTCTCCGCGCTCGGGTGAGGTTCTGTGACTTGTTTCCTTGTTCTTGGCGTGGGTTTCGTTCGACCATCATCTATCGACATATCAATAATAATTAGAACATTACATCGTTTCATAGTGATGAACAAGGAGCCGCCGCCTTTTGACTGAGTAAACAATCTGTTTAGATGCGTTAAAAACTTGGAATGTCGTCACTACAAATCGCCCGATAAACTCACGGCATCGTTATCTAACAACATTTACGGCCACGTGTGGCAGTACCAACAGTCTCACAAATGGCGCTGTTCGTGCTGTTCACAGTTTATGGTTGTATTTCGTAAATCACTTTTTAGATTTCACAGATAACGCTTCGTTAACTTCATCTATACCCTTGTTTGAAAGCATTACCGTAATCTTTTGAATTCGATTGGCAGCAAGAGTAGAAAAGAGTTTCCGCGCATCGTCTCTGTAGCGACTATAATAAATAATATTTTGATAGTCGCATCCATCCGTATATTTTCTATGATTTTGGTTTTGTACCTACTTTTGTTTTAGTCAAGCTACCTATTTTGTAACATGCGGCCCTGGGCTAAAATCACAACTCGCTCCGTGCTTCGCTAGCTTGACGTGTCTCACTGTACTCTCTATTATCCAGGGGTCGGCAATAATGCGCGAAGTCAACGCGCTGAGACTTGGCATTTCATTGTCGATCGATTGTCGGTAGTGATAAATGAAAGGGTTTTATTTTGTTGGATCAGTTCCAACAATTGGTGAGCCCGAAAATTTCGAACGTTCCGCTACAGTCGTTTCTTGCGTCTTGGTGAGTTCGTTCTATTGCATACTTGCATGTATACTACCTCTATTGATGTACACGTAACCAGTCGTTTTTCTGTGTTCGTTTATACGTCCGGCATATAAGCATTTATATATATTCTCAATTCGGCTTAATTAGTTATTGATATCTGAACCGCGAAATCACTACGCCCTGTCCAAAGTCCTACCTAAGCACTTTGACAACCTCCGCGTTGGCACTGATGTTCTAGCCGTCCCTCAGTTCCTTGAAAATAACCCTCTCTTGTTTGATTACTTATAAACAGAACTTTTCAACAGCCGAATTTTGTCTGATCAAACAGGGTTCTGTCAGTTGTTAGGTTTTCCAGCGAAGTTACCTCACAGCTTCGTGATGCTATAGCAAACCAACCGTATAGCTCAAGTATGAGACCTTTCATAAAAAAGGAGCAGTTGTTGACCGAAAAGACCCGAGTACAGAAAATTTTCCACGACCTCAAGCTTGTTGGCAAACGCAACAACTCATCGGCAACTCTCACATAGACGTAGCCCCCCGGAAATTTTGGCTTCAAAGATTGCTAGAAGCCACGCAAGCAATAGTTTCCGTTGCACGTTCACAAACTCTTGCCGAAAGCAGAAATGGCTGATCAAGTAATAGGACCTTTTCAGCAACCAGATTGCTTGAGTGTACCACAATTTACTACACGTTCTAAAGTAGGCACATGTGGGTCCCGACGAGGTGGTTACCTTAAACGTGGTCTATCGGACATTGAGGCTGTAGGAGCAGAAATCGCTGCTTCGCGACGCGGCTTGAACTTTCTTCGAGCCGTTCTTCATGTCTTTGACCTAGTATATCACCCAGACACCATATACCACAGTCAAAAGCTGACTGTTGTTACCACGAAAGTTTCGGTAGCCGGGTCAAACGGTGCACCATACCTTGCATCTACGCCTAATCGGGGCGATGCAAGCTAAGCATCTGACCTAGTTTAACATTCACAGGCCAACCAATATGGCAGCTCTGGTTTCATTAGCCATCTATCGGACATCTTTCCAACGGTGTAGCTCTCACAATCGTAAGCAGCACGGTAAACACCTCGGATTAAACGTCCTCACAGCTCGAACCACTAACGCTTGTCACAGCACCATTCTTCGATAGGTTATTCCCGCACGAGATCAGGCATTCTCAACATTCAGCACCGACCCAGAGACAACCTCTGTCGCTCAATCACGCGAGTGCTGTTTCAGCCACGGCACATTTCGGCCGGCATCGGACCCTGCAACGTCGTAAGCACTACACAACGCAGGTACTGCAAGGTAAACACGACTAGCATTAATGTTCTCACTGCAGGGGCACTCCTGTTTGTTCATCGACGCAGACACTCTCGATCTCCAACGCCAAGTTGTTTTTGCAACACTGTGTCAGAAGCTTTGTGTAAGCCAAGTGAGATTTTTGCGCACGTTTGCAAGGAATAATCCATCTAATTCGTGCAAACCATGGATACCTCTAGGCCAGCAGCACTTCACGCTGAGTGGTTGCGCGGATAGCACAAACAGCGCTAAACATACGCTATCGGCTTCATTTCAGTCCACTTGGCATTCACTCGCACGACCTGTCTGAGGATACTTGTCAGTTTAAACACCACGTACTATTCCTTGGCATTGGTCTACACCAGGTCTATTCGCCCATTAATCCTTTTCCTTTTTGAGTCTATCAACTGTAGACAGGATAACAAAAAAGAAGAGAAAACAATAAGCAACGACACGCAAAGTGTAGTGTCCATGAAATGCCGACTGTGAAATTATTCAGTCCCCACCGAATAAGTTAACACGGTGAGTTATCCGTTTCGCCTGTCCTGCGCCTGCTTCACCTGGTTTTCTCTCTCTTCCAGACAATCCGGACATGGTGCGTGGAGAGGCAACTCCCATCTGCCTATCGTACAGCACTGGACAAACCTACTCCCCTTTTCTCTCAAGTGATTTTAGGGTTACGAAGCCCGCTGCGATAGACAAGAAACGCACCGAAGACTAAATAACATAAATAACTGAACCATACCAGCGCAGCAACTATTTTGGACCGACCCCCCTCCACCCCCGAACTTTGACATTCCCTATCACGTGCAATCATCCTTCGCGTGTATCACCCTGTAACTGTGATCATTCTAAAAGACGTGATATGTGATTTTTCCTCCATCGCTGCAATAACGAAGGCCTGTGTGATACTTACTAGCTTTCTGGGGGAGAGCTACGTAGCGACTATAATAAATAATATTTTGATAGTCGCATCCATCCGTATATTTTCTATGATTTTGATTTTGTACCCACTTTTGTTTTAGCCAAGCTACCCATATTGTAACATCCGTCTCGGGGCTAAAATCACAACTCGCTCCGTGCCTCGCTAGCTTGGCGTGTCCCTCTGTACTCTCTATTTTCCAGGGGTCGGCAATAATGCGCGAAGTCAACGCGCTGAGACTTGGCTTTTCACTGTCGATCGATTGTCGATAGTGATAACTGACAGGGTTTTATTTTGTTGGATCAGTTCCAACATCTCTGCCTCGTCCCTTTGTTCGGATTTAGGCTGCCACTGTAATTGCATGGTGAACTATGTTAGCTTCGCGTATCTGCCAACCCGTCAACGCCCAAAGTTTATCTTACGCCGGGTGTGGAAATATTGATACGGTGTCGTCCGAACCTAGGTAACGATGCTTCACTCTTGTACAACAACTTTTATGCGTCATCTCTGCACTTTGTTCGAAATGAACAAAAATGACCTTGCAATCATAATAAAAATTTTGTGCATACACGTCTTTCTGCTCCTCTACCTGTGGCGTAGTTGAGGACCGTCAGAACAAATCGGGAGAACAGACCGAGTCCAGCCTCACCACCCTCAATTCTAGGCCTTCTTTCCCAGGCTCTTCCTTACACCATCCTTTCTATTTTCTCTCGAAATCCAGCGAGGGGGTAGCTTTCAGATGCATGTATACGAACTGTCTGAGTCTTTTTAATAAATTACCGGAAATCAGACAGTTAATTCATGACACCCGACCCCACATGTTCGCCTTCACAGATACCTGGCTTATGTGTGATATCAGTGACAGTGAACTGAGTGTCCCGGGGTATTCAGTTTATCGGGCTGCCTCTGCCCGAGGGAGAATTGTGGGTTCTGCGATTTTTCTCCAGCAGCGTCTCCCGACACCCACGGTTATTGGTGGCTTCCAGTCCTCTGATGAATGTGATGCTCTGTGGCTTCGACTACCACTGCGTGGCCAAGACTCACTCCTAGTGGGGGTTATTTAGCGTTCTCTTTCATCAAACGTCCCAGACGACGACACCCTTCTGGTAAGCCTGGATAACTTCCTAGGCCTACAACGCTTTACTGATTTTCTTATTATGGGTGATTTTAATGCACCCAAGATAAACTGGGCATCAATTTCTCACAAGGACCGTGAAAGCGGATTCTCGACTTCCTTATCAACACTGATACGTCGGAAGGCGTGGTCACGGCACGTCACCGCCCCGACGCGGCACCGTTTTGGTCAGATTCCCTCTCTTCTCGACTCAGTTATCTGTAATGAGAGCCACCTGGTAAACAGAGTGATTATCAAGCCGCCACTTGGACACAGTGACCACTCTCTGTTAACCTTTGATCTTATCTGTTACTGGTCACAACAACCAGCAAAAAGGTCCACCGTTCGAAACTTTAATCAGGCAGATTTTAACGGCCTGAGAACCTACCTAGGTTCACTTCTTCTTGACTTGGACTCCGTGGACCAGAACTACCACACGTTTCACAGCGCAATTCAGAAAGCAGACGACTTATTTATACCGCGCAAACTGTGCATTTTCTCTTATCGGCCACCCCTTCCACGCAGGATACGTCGTCTTCTCGATAACCGTTCCCAATTATTCGCGAAGCATAAGCTTACTGGAAACTCAGAGGACCTAAGCGCGTTCCACATTGTCCGAAACAGGTGTAGGCGGGAAATCCGCGAACACACCAAACTCGTACAAGAGAAGATCCTCATAAGAGCCCGCGGGAACAAAAACTTCTTATTTAAGCATATGCGACGACTAAGAAAGAACAAACCTTCAGCTCTTTCTTTACGACTACCCAACGGGGAGACTTCATCTGACTCCCTAGTTGTGGCCGAGTTATTCAGGGAGTACTTCTCGGCAATCTATAACGTCGTATCCCCGAGCTGGCATCCTGTACTACCGTTGCAGAAGTTCAGGCAACCACTCGTGACCGCTGAGTTTTCTGTGCTAGATGTCGAAGACCTTTTACTCAAGGTTAATCCTTACGGTGCAATGGGTCCCGACATGATCCATCCCAGAATACTCAAGGAAGCAGCTGTTAGTTTGGCTGAACCCCTTTATAAGCTGTTCAAGCAAACACTCCAGACTAGCATCCTCCCTAGCGCATGGAAAGAGGCGATGGTCACACCCATATTTAAAGTGGGTGACCGGCACTCTCCGGCTAGTTATCGGCCAATCAGCCTCACTAGCATCCCGTGCAAAATAATGGAGCGCCTACTAAAGCGCGCCATACTCAATCACTTCTTATCAAATAATCTTTTTTCTTCCACACAGCATGGCTTCCTTCCTAATCGGTCATGCATAACAAACATGCTTATTTTCATGGATAGTCTGACGGAGGCCAAAGACAATGGCCTCATCTCTGATGCCATCTTCTTTGATTTTGCCAAGGCTTTTGACCGTGTCCCACACGGCCCCCTGAAACACAAACTGGAAGCCTACGGTATTCAAGGAGAGGTTCTTCGCTGGATTGCCTCTTTTCTTGAAAATAGAACGTTTGGAGTCTAGACCGGATCAAACTTTTCGTCTCCCTCTTTCATTTCTGCGAGAGTTCCTCAAGGGTCAGTACTAGGTCCTTTGTTATTCCTCATTTACATCAACGACCTTCCAAACAATATTTCCAGCAACGTCCTCTTATACGCAGACGACCTGAAAATCAGGAATGCCACTGATCTCAGTGCACTACAAATTGATCTTGACGCGATCAAGCGCTGGTCGGACGATTGGAGTCTCCCACCAAATGACACTAAACTTGCTCACATGTCACTCGGTGGAGATTCTGGCAATGCTTTCGTGAGTCATAGCACATCTAGCACAGTAGATATCATGAGAATCGATCGAAAGAAAGATATGGGCATCTGGTTGTCGTCTAACTTGTCCATCACGTATCACCATGAGATGGCGGCAGAAAAGGGATTTGCATAGACAAGAAGGCATTTCAAACCAGATGGTATCCCACCAATGGTCGTCAAGCAGGCAGTTGAGGATATACCCATCCTCCTACTGAATTTGTTCAACCTATCACTTTTATCCAGCACCTTGCCCCCTCAGTGGAAAAACTCAATCATTATGCCTCGTCACAAGAGTAGTTCAAGGCAGGACGTTAGTAACTATCGTCCCATCAACCACACATCAATCTGCTCGCGAATGTTTGAGAGGATAATAAAGGTGCACATAGTCGAATTCTTAAG
>QNGE01005140.1:0-41233 GCA_008508345.1 Paragonimus westermani | reverse complement strand
GATAAGGAAGTCGAGAATCCGCTTTCACAGTCCTGGTGAGAAACTGATGTCCAGTTTATCTTGGGTGCATTAACATCACCCATAACAAGCACATGAGTAAAGCGTTGTGGGCCTAGGAAGTTTTCCAGGCTTACCAGAAAAGTGTCGTCGTCGGGGATGTCTGATGAGGGAGAACGATAAATAACCCCCACTAGGAGTGAGTCTTGGCCACGCAGTGGTAGTCGAAGCCACAGAGCGCCAGATTTATCAGAGGACTGGAAGCCACCAATAACCGTGGGTGTCGGGATACACTGCTGAAGAAAAATCGCAGAACCCCTCCCTCGGGCAGAGTCAGCCAGGTAAACCGAATACCCCGGGACACTCAGTTCACTTTCACTGATATGAACCGTAAACCAGGTCTCCGCGAATGCGAACATGTGGGGTCGGGTGTCATGAAATAACTGTCTGATTTCCGGTAATTTATTAAACAGACTTAGACAGTTCGTCTACATCCATCTGAAAGCTACTTCCTCGCTGGATTTCGCGAGAAAATAGAAAGGATGGTGTGAGGAAGAGCCTGGGAAAGAAGGCCTTGAATTGAGGAGGGTGGTGGGGCCGGACTCGGTCTGTTCTTCCGAGTTGTTCTGGCGGCCCACCTTCGAGGCGGTGGGCGCGACATCCCTGCGTGGGCGTATGTCAGCGACCCTACCGGGCGTTTGATCAGCATTCTGGGTGCCGCCACCTGCGAACTCTGGGCCCCCGTCAAATTCCGCTACTTGAGAGGGTGTTTGGAAATTTTCACCCACGGAAAATTTGACTTCTTCGTTTGCTGGGGGCGGGGTTTGGAAGACGGCTAAGGGCGCTGTGTTATGGGGCTACTCAAATAGATATTTGTAGAGGTGGGCCGAATTGACGCTTTTTGAGCTGTGGGAGGCTGTCCTAGCAGGCTGCTTCCGTTCCGAATTCTTGGGAGAAGGAGTTTTCTGCTGGGCAGTTTGGTGGGTTCCGGGTGGGTAACTCTGAAGACGGTTTTTGCGCGGTGTGAGTACCCTCAATGCTTGTGCCTGTGCCTGAGGCGTCGGTCGTTGGAACGACCATACAGACGGTGCCTCCGCTTTCCACAGCAGGCTCAGGGGTCTGAAGGGCTACTTCGAGAGCAGAAACTACGACTTTAGTCTCCGGCTGTAGCTTCTGGTCTGCCAAGATTTGTGACTTAGTCTTGGTCCGCTCTTCGCGTCTCGCTCTCTCTTGCCGGGAGAGGTCGAAAGGTACGCTTTTCAGATGGGCGTTGGCGGACTTTAAAGCCTCTGTTTTGCCCACCACTACCTCGGGGCTGAGCATGGCTGGCAAAGTTACCAAAAGGCCAAGTGACTTTTTGGTTGTCTTGGCCCGCAGCCTACTCTCATCTGGGGAGAATGAATTTCCTGGGACTGTCTTAGCTAGCTCGGTTGGAGAAGAGGTTGTAGCGAAGCGGCCCCATAAGACAACTCTCTTTTCCCTGAGAGCTTTTTCCGTCATTCTTACTGCCGCTTCTTCTATGTGTGCAGTTGATAGAGCAGCTGCTTTCTTGGTGATTGCAACACCAGGGAGAGCAAGGGCTATATACTCATTCAGAGAATGTAGTTCTTTTCGGACAGAGTCCGTTGGTACTCCTCTATCCTACTCTCCATAGAAGAAATGGAAGGAGATACAGAGCTGAGAAGAGCCCCGCATTTACAGTTGCAGGTTTTTCTGCGTCACTCCACTTGACGTGGTGTGTGTAAGACCAGTCAGCTGCGGAGCGGTGCCTTGGCTCTCGCTGAACCTGCAACTCATACAGATGTAAATAAGAGATGGTGGAGCTAGCTGTTTGTACTGGTGTTCGTTATGACCAGTGCACTTGAAGTGATACCACTTCTGACACTGGTCGCACTGCATGCCGTTTTGTACGGGTATTTTACATCCATACCTGCCACAGGCGCTTGCTGCTACAGACTGTGTCTGCTGAGTCCCAGCACTGCTAGATCTGACACGGGTCATTGTCGACAAGGATGAGTAACATGCAAGGAGGCTAAAAATAGTACGGATACTATCGAACACAAATAATACAATATACAATGAGTTATGCTATTCGACGAAGAATAGCAATGATCGTGTATAATTTTTTGATGCACTGGACCCCAAGATAGAAAAACTATGAACGGACAATGAGAGCGAGGAAATTTAAACCAAATTTCGATTTAACGATTGATACACGGATTCCAGGTAGAGGCCGTATGTTACCGGATCCCGTCGGTTTTCTTCGCGCAATGTCAGTGAGCGTCTTTGTGACCTGAACGGCAATCACTGAAGACAGGATGTAGCATCGTTCTTGGGGATTACAGTGAATACCAAGAACGAATTGATATTACACGTTTGATGCAATTTTAGAGAAATACGCATCAGGCAAAGCTTCAAAACCATCCCTAGAAGGGCTGCTAATGACCTGAGAAAAAATCTGTTGCAATAGTTGATAACTCTGTAAGAAGAGAACTGCTGCCTAAGAAAGGTTCGAAGACGAAGCTTGAAAAGCTTCCTATTATGTCCTCGACGGCTGTCATCATTCGCTACAGTGAGGAACTGCACTACGAGACCCACTTTGAAAAAGTTTGTCGGTATTTAATCATCACGGAATTGTCGATATGCTAGTAGGTGCGAACTAATAATTTCAAGTCAAGACTCGTGTGCCACGTTTATTAGGCCAGTGACTAGTCTGATAGCCGCTCGCTGGATACGCTCAACAGCTAATGTCTCTCTTTAGGCCGGTATTCATGACCTGACTGGGATAATGAAGGAGCGGTCTCAAATACACCCCGTAAAGCGTTTGGAAGGCCTTCACGACTATGCGGGGGAAAGTGCGCTCAATCATTCCAAAAGTGACAAATTCCTTTCTTGCCGCCATCTCATGGTGATACGTGAAGGACAAAGACGAAAATCAGATCCCCAGATTTTTCTTTAGGTCGATTTCCGTGACAAATACTGTTCTGAGCACACTATAAAGCACGAATGTATTGCCAGAATCTTCACCGAGTGAGCGCATTTACTGTAATTTAGTGGGAGACTCCAATCGTCCGACCAGCGATTGATAGCATCAAGATCAATTTGTAGTGCACTATGATCAGCGGCACACCATATTTCTAGCTCGTCCGCGTATAAGAGGGCGTTGCTGGAAATATTGTTTGGAAGGTCATTGATGTAAATGAGGAATAACAAAGGACCTAGCACTGACCCTTGAGGAACTCCCGCAGAAATGATAGGGGGAAACGAAAGGTCTGATCCGGCCTTAACTCTAAACGTTCTATTATCAATAAAAGAGGCAATCCAGCGAAGAACCTCTTCTTGAATAACGTAGGCTTCCAGTTTGTGTTTCAGAGGGCCGTGTGGGACACGATAAAAAACCTTGGCGAAATCAAAGAAGATGGCATCAGAGATGAGGCCATTGTCTTTGGCCTCCGTCAGACTATTCATGGAAATAGGCATGTTCGTTATGCATGGCCGATTAGAAAGGAAACCATGCTGTTTGGATGAAAAAAGATTATTTGATAAGAAGTGATTGATTATGGCGCGCTTCAGTGGGCGCTCCATTATTTTGCACGGAATGCTGGTGAGGCTGATCGCCCGATAGCTAGCGGGAGAATGCTGGTCACCCACTTTAAATGTGGGTGTAGCCTTCGCCTTTTTTCACTTGCGCTAATTTAGTAGGATCCACTAGTGTTGCTGGACCTGTAAAATTGCGTTCTCAAATGGTCCGGGACTTGTACGGGGGCTCTGGGCTCCGTCGTGTGTAGTGTATGACTTGTGTGTTGTAATAAGAGGCCGCAATTATACCCTGCACTGATATAGTGTCTTTAGTTCTTAGCCGTAATTTGTAGCTCATTTTTCTATAGTTCCATACATATTGTTTTGTACACTTTCTCTGCACACTTGTTTGACGGCAACACCTTTATTGGTGCAACTGCTTGAAATCATGACCATGTCTACCGATAACAACATCTCTTCACCCCCAACAGTATTACATCCACCTGCAGTTCAGCCCCCTTGTGCTTTTGAACGACACACCACACGTTCAGGACGGTCGGTACACACACCGAAACACCTAAAAGACCACGATACATGATACGTCTGTTAAGCGTTTGATTCGCCCACTTTTCATCGCCGTTCTTTCTTTGTGCTTCTGACCCAAAAGCGCTCTGGCGGAGAGGTATGGTACTGCCTACCTTTCTTAGTTGTATTTTGCTATTCGTTTTTGTATAGTTCTGTACGTGCCACTTCGTTCACTTCATTTGTACGGTTGGTTGAAAGCATCATCATCATTTTTTTTAATTTGGTTGTTATCAAGAATAAACGGTAGCCGCCCCGCGTTGTTTCTGTCCTCTTCATTTACGTGGATGTTTGGGCTGGTGAAGTAATCACGCGATGAACTTTTTTAAGCTCCGCGTATTTGTCGACATATCGGCGCCGAACGTTTGTCATCCTATGTTGTCTGTGGAATTACCTATCGGCCGACGTCCGAACTTACTATCTGACGTTTTCCTTCTTGCTGTCTTTCCCATCGAACGGATTTGGACTTGCCCGTGGGTCATTCTATATTTTATTGATACGACTTCTTTTCACTTGTATGTATATCTTTTGTACACATCTGTTACTGATACAGCTTCTTTCGATGTTACCAGACCTTGGTTGTTCTTATCATTTGACTGAGTAGGACACCACAGTGGTGAACGTATGAACGTTGTTTAAAATAACAGGTTCAAATCTGACCACAGTGAGTCTCACGTTCCCAAGTGTTCCCGTGAAGATTTCGTCGAATGAAAAGGAAAACAGTGGAAATTAGGCCAGACGCAAGAAATTTGTGTTCAACCATGCGAGTCAGTGATATATTCTGATTACCAGTTATTTTTCTTATTCGAAGGTGGCAGAAGGCAGGCGTTAAATAAGCATCCACCAAAGAACAAAACCAGAATACCGGTTTTGCAAGATGATGATACCATTTCGTCTGTTTTCATCTGTTGTCAAACATAAAAGCGGTGAATATCAAGGATCGTTAGGCGAACGAAACACATAATTTGAACCAATGTATACACTAATCTCTCATTGATCAAGACCATGGCAAACGGAGGTTCAATGCCAACAATCGGGCTGACATGCTCTGCATGACAAGCATCGCCTCGAAAGACTTAGGATGTGGCAAACTTGCAGTGACACAAGAACGCACGCAGAGCGTTTGTCAAGTCAACTGCACGACCGGTCTTCAGCAGGGGCCTGGCAACCGCTGAAGCTGGCTTACTCTGTTTGGTGTGGCAACGTCGGATCGAGCCACACACCAACTTCTCAGTTTGTTTCAGCACGTGTTCCTTCATTCTAAGGAACGGAGATCTATCAGTTCTGCTGATGTGAACGTCGCTGCAGCTGCAGGCGAACTGATAGACAGTGTGATGTTGACAGTTGTGACATCTGCGTCCTAATGCGAAGAAGTGTAGGCGACTTGGTGCGACTGGGTGCACGTAGTGTAGCTTTAGTGCACGTCCGCTGGACGACCTGCGTCAGTTGCCACGTTGGGAGCAACATACTACTATCTCCTTCGTAAGGTAACCACACGTATACCGGTTTCTCCCGGACAGACGTTTCTGGTACGTTTATTACTTTCAGCATGCTGTGGAAGTCAATAAAATACCTAGTCATGTGTTACAGCAGACGAAAACATACGAAATGGCACTATTGTCTCGCAAAACCAGTCTTTAGATTTCGCTGCACAATTCCGTAACCGTGGTTAATCGACCTTGTGAGCGGTTTGGTAGGTTTGTCCTCCAAGTGGCCCTCTGGACGAGCGTGTTGTAGTTAGCAGAATTTAAGAAGTCACTTGCGATGGTGGTTCGCAGGTCAGACGCACTAGCTTCAGTCTGCAACTGAGCGCTACCTTAAAGGTAACTGATGGTCACCTGATTTCCAAATCTCAAGACTTTGCGGACAGCGGCGCTGAATGGTAAAACACTTTGATTGACCCACCGCAATATAGTTGTTAAAGTGGCCGTTTTCATTCAGTGCCTGACGATCGTTATGTAATTTATAATATTCGGTGTTCACGTGCCCGGTGCTTATTTGCCTCCTTCTCGTTGTTCCTTCATCTCACCCTGAAAATCTCCCTGATGGTGGTTGCGAGCCTTCCTTCCAAAGACTGATACGACCATTTAAGCTACGCGCACTGCAAATCACTTCTCCCATGAACTTTATTTGCGATATAACACTAAATCTTGATATACCTTACCTGTGGCAACTTGTTTTTGTGTACCTTCTCTTCCTTCCTTCTATTGCTGGACCTTTGTTTATATGTACCCTGACTTCGTTTTGCGCTTGACTGCTCCTCCAGCAGTCCACCGCTGCATTTGATCATATTCATATGAACTGTTCGTCTCGAAACTTGTACGTCTGATGGATTCAACATGGACGTGTGATGTAAGCCTGTTCAATTTGGTATATACTAAGTTTCCTTTACGTTGACACCTTGTTAACAAAAAAATGGTTAATACGGTCATCTTCCCTTTTGAATTTGAACCGGTTGCTCGATGGTCTAAGGATTTATAAACGCCCATTGCTTACAGACGCTAATACCCTGAATCCGACCTCTCGAAATACGTTGCCAGTAGATCAGGTGTCTCTCGAACAGCCTTTAGGCGTCCGGGATTAACAGTGCTCGATACATCCGTTTCCGTGAAGATCAAATCCACCTGGTAATTGGTTGAAGGTTACTGGCTCGTACTTATGATGGCCGAGCAGGTCGAGCACGGAGGCACGGAGGCATACTCCTGGCAACCAATCGCCTGAAGCCTCCCCAAAGACAACTTTATCGTTGGGCGCGCCTGCTATGCTTCTATCTGCGGAAAGTATTGCTGGTCTTCATCCCCAACAGTTGAGCGCTGATCCTCAGGTGACCCACAATGATGACGATGCTTAAACATCTTTTAAAGTTTCTACTATTCCTTCTACAGTTCACTCCCTCTCGATACCTTTTTACTGAGCATTACCATAATTTTCACATGGACGTACCTGGGAATGATGAACGCTTTTCCATTTTATATGACTGCGTGAGGTCTGGAGCTACCAGAGTTAAGCATGTCCATGGGAAGCTGTGGGGACGGTAGCAGCTCCACCGCGGAAGGCGAAATGTGTGCCCAGACTTCCTAACTCGGTGCTTATCTGAGCGATAGCTGCGGATGAACGACAGAAGAAGTGAGTCTAAAGGACGAAGAGCTGAGGTTTTCTAGGGCACGACTTAAATTTCGCAAGGGGGAGATGGAAAGGTCTGTGGTTGGTAACATCCGTTCAGAATTTCTGCTCACTTACCACCAACCCTTCCCTTTTTGTGAATAGTATGTTTGTCGATATAGTTAGGCCCGCATGAAGAGCGCTTGGACGCCATCGTGAATTTAGACGTTATCTGTTTGTGCTCGACCACTGACAGTCGAAAACTTTCTCGGGATATACCATTTCCAACGTACGTGACACTTCCTGTTGATTTTATATACCTACTCATATGTATCTACTGATCTCCATGTGTGTCGCATCACAGAAACATTACCGAGCTGCTTGCGGACGTCATCTGTTCGACATGACCTCGGAGCGTTGAGTTCTAGTAGGACCCGGCTGGGCTTTAAAGTGAAACGCACGGCAGATTCTACAAATTTGTTGGAAACGATGTTCCAGCTAACAGAAGACCTACCCGCCAGAACTCTCTCAGTATTTAACAGTCGGCACTGCATTTGCTGAATCCTCAGTGGGATGGCTGCACAGAGACACGCAATTGGAGAGAGCTGGTGAAACTTCGCACACAGAAAGTTGAGAAAAGGATAGAACTTGAAAGGGATGAATAAGAACGTAAATGTCTAGCCGATCTTATTAAGTCACCCATTGGTAAACCATCCTTCAGCCGCGAGAATGAACGTCAGGCAGACTTACCCAGGCAAGAAATACGATGGTTTGTTTGCAACCCCAAGTCATACTGGCCCTCCACTAAAGCATCCGAATTAAGCGTCGACGAGTGGTAACCGAACCAGGCTGGACTACATAGTAGAGTATTGTGATGGGTCTGTGAGAGCCTCGATTCAACATTTCACCATTCTCGAAGAGAATCGGGACCATTTAGTCGCCAAGGAAATTTTCGCAAACGGTTCAAACAAAACCACTTGGTGGAAAAAGCGCATATTGACAAACCTCCGGACAGCCCACGTCTAAAGGAGACCGACCCTGAAGCACTGATTCAGTTAACTCAGCAGATAACAGTGTGCAAAGTAACACCTTGGCGACTGAATCACGACTCTAACCTTAACTCAAGCAGAACGACCGAGACGACTGTTCGGAAGTTACCCCGTCGAGCAGTACTCTTGATGGGCAGGCGGGGCCACAATCACAACTTGCCATAATCGTGAATCGCAGTTCACTGATCTAACAAGTTTCGGGAAGGAACGCACCGACCCCGCTTCCGTGAGACGCGGTGAGCTGGCAATAAGCCTCGAATCTGAACTGCATGACGGTCCCAGACAAATGAAGGCACGATCGAACCCGGTTGACATCAGGAGGAACACCTACCTCGTGAAAAGTGACAGATTGACCTAGAGTAACCTGTATCGTTTTCGCTTCCGTTGTTCTGTTGGCTAGGACAGTCATACATCCGATCAGTGCCCAACATTATTTAGCAAATGGATACAGTGGCGTTTCAAAACCGCATGAACTATAAAATTATACCTCCAATGTTTAAAAGTCAACCGTTTGGCCAGGAAATGCAGATCAAATTGGACTTGTAGCGTTCGGGGATGTGGACGGAAACACCTCCGGCTACTGCACTCAAGATTCACCTGCTACTGCCGTTGAAAAGGGTCCATGGTTACCAACCACCATACAATTGGATTTTGCCTGCTTGACACACCTCGAACATTTGCATATAGACACCAGGTTGCTTTAGCTATCATTCTTGTTACTTTGCGTCATATAGAGAATGTCGTTCAAACTTGTGCATTTCTGGGCAACGGGTCGATGAGTCTCTATTAACCAAGCTTGAAATGCAGGGAAGCCAGAGGCAACTCAGATCGTGCACGCCTAATAGTAAGACCACGGTCGAATCGGTAACCGTCCAGTTCGATGTCGCTTCTGTTGATTCTAAGACAGTTATTTGTATTGAAGAAGTATAGTAATTTAAGACGTCGCCCAATTTACGCAAATTTCGTCATGGTCGCATTTGTGGGATATGTCGCTTGTCCATACTCCAACAACATTATTGGTGTACTGATCATGTGACGTCCCAGAAGCACACTGGGTCATCGATCAGCTAGAATGAGAGAAGCACGAATCATACGCGATTAAGGCGATCCTATATCGGATGCTAGTGGGTCCAGTGGCCAAATCAGTCAACGCTCGGACAGCAGTGAACTTGCACTTATTGGCGCGTTACAAGACATTAAAAACGGTACCAAAACGACTTTATCGATGCGGGCCCCGTGAAGAAAAAGGTACTGTCTGTGGGTGATCGTCAGGCTATTGAGATGCTGGAGACTTTAATACGCTTAAATGATGGTCATCTCGAGGTATCCCTACCTTGGCGTTCTAGATCCCTCCTGCCACTTGACAACAGGCCCATCGCTCTCAATTTTCTGCACATGCTACGACAGCGCCCCATGAAATGTGGTGATTTGGCAAAATACTATTCTCACGTAATGAGTGGGTGTATCAGTCGCGGCCACGCCGAGTTATCTCCTGAGAGTGAGACAGCTAGTTGTCGATGATACCCCTCTCACCATCTCGTGTTGTGTGTTGTGTCTAAGAAAGTCTCGGTTCAACATTGCACCATTCTTGAAAAAAGCAGTTTGCGGTCGTTGCTTGTTTGATTTGACCTCGGGTTCTTAAGTCCTGATTGTATCCAGTGTTGAAGTAGCTGCTTGCATGAGTGTTTGATGATTGTTGTGTTAATAGAATGTTGGTGGCCACGTTCCCTGTTCTATTTACTCCCTTCTTATTGATTCATCTCCTTACGTTGGAATTCTTCATACCCATTACGAGCCTTTCTTACGATCTGACACTACCGCCCATGTTACGCGCGTGACAAATCATTTCTCCTATGAATGCGGATCTTGATGTATTATTAAATCTTGATACTGTTCACTTGTAAAACTTGTTTCCGCGTAGTTTTTCTTCCATACTTTCCTTTGCCAGACCTTTGTTTATATGTACCCTGGTTTCATTTTCGCCTGACCGCTTCGCCATTACCTGACTGTTGCATTCGGTCATATTTACATGAACCGTTAATCTCGGAACTTGTATACTTGGTGGATTCAATATCGAGGTCTGTTGTTGTCTTCCATTATTTGGTTTATCATATCGTTTTTTAAAATTAGCATCTTATTAATAATAAACTCGCCAATACGACCGTCTTCCTAATTGGATCCGAATTGGTTGCTCGACGGGCTCAGAATTTATAGACGCTCGTTACTTACAGACGCGACTCTCGTGGATCCAGCATATCGATAGACGTTGCGAGAGGACTAAGCGTTGCTCGAACAACCAACAGACGTCCGGGATTAACATCCAGCTCACCTCTGATGTAAAACGCTGAGCGGGTTCTATAGAGCCATCTGGGAGGACAGATGCAAACGTTCTCCCGTCTAGCTCATCATGTGGACCTCGTAATTATTGGTTCCAGATAGCCTCATACAGCATCATATACGCGATTTATTTATCGGTTTGGGTCTTCCAAAAATCAGGCTGGGACTCTTAGAGGGTCGCCCTTGGAATTTCATAGTCTTCTGCGAGGTTTTAGTCAATTTTGATCAACAGATTGTATGACGAAGGAAGGGAGTTGCCTCATTTTATTTATTATTTCAAGGGTCGAGCTAAGAGCTATCGAGTATTGCGTATTGCTTCCTAGCGGAGCGGGATTTACTGAGGCAACCGGAATGTTGGGGCGACGATTTTGAGAACGTCATAAAATTGTACAGGCTGTTGCATCAGCGGAAATGAGACCGCCCGCTTACAGGAGGACTCCCGATGAATAACCCGTGTGCCAACCGGAATGGTAACTGTGCAGTATTTCGTGACGCTCGTGATTTTTATGCGTGCCGGCGACTTGAAAGCATGTCATTAGAAGAAGGACGTCAGGTTCTAAAGAAGCGTAAACGCTGCTTCGTCTGTCTACTGTCAGTCCATGTAAAGGGATTGGATTGGGAAAACGCATCGATACGAAGTCAACCACTGATACGTAGAAGGCTACGGCCAATCAGTTCCGAAAACGCGAACAGACTGGTATATCAGCGCGAAAAGCAATCAGTACGGCACGCTGCTCAAGCATTGGATTTTGTTGTAACGAGCACCGGAATATAGCAAGTTGTTCGAATGCGTCGCATGTTAGAACAAGCGAGGTGCAAGCGAAGTCGAGCCAATCAATGAGAAAGTGAAAGCGTCACCACCAATTGTAATTCTCCATTTTACTGATGCGTCTAGTCTATAAAATAACCAGCGAAAGCTCAATGCAATTAGACTCGCTTTTTGCCACGAAGACTGACTTTTGCTTACATTCCGGGAGTAGCGATTTTCAAAGAGCCATACAGCCAGGTGTCTCGAGATCCATGTACAATGTTCACGGTCTTTACTTGCACAGCGACATCATAACTTGAAGCACGCAGGCCCGACTTGAAGCAGCAAAGCTGTGGAGCCACGTCTTCGCATAAAAAGGGGATTCGTATTGGTTTCTTGACTGTCGTATTAATTGGGGAAGTCGGGACAGTCCAGACGTATACCATTCTGGATACCAGATTCGATACCACACTCACAGATGAGCATCTAGCTGAGCAACTAGGGCTACCAACATGCAAACCAACGCTTTGCATTCGTACAGTGAATCAGACGGATAGTACTGAACGTCAAATGGGAACTGGGTTCTTGTATGTTAGAAGTGAAATCATGGTCTACGAGGCCTTTTCTACCAAGGGTCTTCCTGCTGAATGGGCGGAAACCATGTCCAAGGATGACGATCAGCGTTCGACTCACTTGGCCGGCCTGCCCACCATCTCGTTGGGGGAAGACAAAGTCGGGTTATTAACGGGTTGCGACGTGTCGGAAGCATATTCGACGGTAAACCAGCGGACGGGGACGGGCGTCAGCTATATTCTATGAAAACCATCTTGGGTTGGACCTTGAGAGACCCATGTCACTCCCAGCGAAGGCAAGGCTGAAGTTCCTTGCTAAGGGGGTGTTGAGCTAGCACGTTCGGTTTAGCACAAGTGCCACCTAGAGTTTATTGAGTGCGGATTGTCCGATGAGAGTGGTTATTTCCTGTGCTGATCAACGGGCATAGCGTATTGTAGAGGCCACTCCTACGTTCATAGCTGGTCGGTATGAGATTGGCTTACTGTGGCTATTTGATAGTGTGAGCCTTCCTAATAACCGACGTTTGGCTCAAAAACGTTTGAGCTTACTAGTTAGGGGACTTTCCAACGATACTGGGTTGGCACGTGAATATGACGAGATTATTGTGGTACACGTGACCAAAGAATGTATACCAGGAGTCGACACCAGCGAGGATAAGATCTTCCGCCGGTGGTACTCACCCCAACATCCGGATTCGAGTCCGAACAAACCTGATAAGGTGCGGATAGTATTCGATCACGCGGCGAAATACAGAGACACCTCTTCCAACAAAGTCATGCTGCAACGGACAGTCTTGACTAGCAACGTAGTGGGTGTGTTGTTACGGTTCCGAAAAGGTGGGACAGCCTTGTCCCCAGACATACAGGAAAGGTTGTTGCAGGTCTAACTCCCCGGACACGCGTGAGTTCATGGCCTATCTCTTCAGTGCTACCTCTTCGCTCATTTGCGCGTCGTGTGCACTCAGGAAGACTGCAGTCGATGATGGGCATCGAGCTAACTTTTTGGCCAGCCGGACAGTATGCGGGAATTTTTACTTTGGCGACTGCTTGGTATCAGTGAATACATTTGAAGATGCCAGACGTCTAACATAACAGAGGCGCCGTTACACGTACTGCCGAACAAATGGACGTCCGCGTCAACAACACTAGACCTAGGTGATCGCAGTCACCGGGAGGCTCATGTTGTCCACTGGCACACATCGGAGGACTGTTTGAGGTTTTGCCTATCTTTACCAAAAAAGCCATTCACCAAGAGAGGCTTGTTGTCTGTATCGCGTTGGTGTGCGACAAATTGGAGTTGATTGCTCCGCTTGTTCTTCGCATTTGGAGGTTACACCAATGCTTATGTGGCGCAAATATCGGGCGGCTTGCACCGTCAGGCAAGAAGTGCCACTGTGAGTGAGAAGGATGGTCACGGGGCGTAGCGGCGAAAACTCCGTTGCTGTACCGCGTTATATCGGACCCCATGGAAAAACGTCTAGAGACTAGGGGTTGTGTTTATTTTCTGACGTCTCTTGAACGTGCTGTGTAGCTGTCGGCCATTTACGAGACATCTCAGGAGATGACAGTATCCACTACTGCCTTTTGCTTCGGTAATCCCGGATCGCACCCCTGAATCCCTCGTTTATCCCGAGGTTGGAGTTCACAGGAGCGATCTTAGCCGCTAAATTTATGAGATGTTCGATAAACAAACTCGAGCTGATTTTTGACAACATCATACTTTGAACAGACTCCGTCGTCGTGTTAGGGTACTCGAGAAACACCTTCTGTCGCTTCGCCGAGTTTGTAACCAGTCGCGTTCAACTAATTCGCGACACATTCCGTCCAGTGATGCTTGTTCTCACGAAATACACATGCGGCTGAATGGCCCGAACTTTCTGTGGGGATTGACAGTTCGTGGCAACACGAAAGGCTTCCCAAACAGTATCGAGCTAAGGAAATGGTATTGGGGAGTTGCTTTTAGTGGCTAACGTTAGCAGCACGCAATGGTACGTTACTTTACTCACACTGGTACACCCTACTCTGAGCGATATTGAGGTCAATACGTTTCAAGAAATATATGATTTGCGTGAAGGCTGGTCAACAGTCCTCCATTATGCCGGGTTCTTTGCGTAGGTTGGTAGTGGACCTGACATGAGGATCCATCGTTCGACTGGAACAGCACAGCGCCTTCGGTAAAATTATACAGAACACTCCATGGTGTGGCGAGGTAAACTGGTTCGACTAACGCCCGCCACCGTAAACTATATTCTGTGTCTTGGCGTAAGGGTTTCATCCGGACTGCCTCATGGCACTCGAGTAATCATTCCCCCGCCCACTGTGGTTGTTAATGACATGGTTACCGGACATTATCGAGAAACTGAATGTCACATGGGAGCTAGTTTGTTTTCATCGCCATCCGAAGGAGGTGTTGGATTGTGAAGGGTATGGCTAGTGTGCACCGTCTTTAGCTGAAAGGTTCGAAGCGAAAAATGTCAACAAAATTGTATCAACAGGTAATGGCCCTGCCTTCCCTTGGTTTCACAGCAACCACTAGCGCCACGTTCACCGCCTGCGTCGTGGATTGCTTTGGAATTCTGGAGGTTCGGATTTGAGGGAGCGTCTGTAGAAGACAAGGCTGTCTCTCCACTGGTTTAAGGTAAAGGGCTATATATTCAAAATTGGCACGACCAATGTCAACGGGCTGCTTTCTGGTGACTCTGATAAAGTTCACTGGCCGTCGAGGTGTGCCGGAAGTTATGTACAACGATAACGCGCCCAACTTTGTGAGCGTGAAATCAGGGTTGGGGAAAAAGTTGCTTGTCTTCTACCAAGACAAGATCCATAGAACTCTGGCGGTTCGTGATACCGCTGGGCAATTCCATCCTCCTTCTGCCGGCTGTCAGGGTAGGACATGGGAGCGCCTGACTTGTGCAGTTCGACGGGTCCTGCAGGTTGACGCAAGGAAACAGGTAATGCCGAACGAGGCTTTGTATACTTAGTTGAACGAAGTCGAGAAAATTCTGAATGACAGACCACTGGTCCCAGTCTACAATGACCCGGACGGTCCCATGGTTTTACTTTCAGGCAATCTGCTGCTCCTGAAACCAAAGCCGGGTCTGCCGTGGGCTCACATCACATTGCCAGGAAGTTACACGAAATGATGGAAGCAACTCCTCACCTGGTTATTGTGTTTTGAAAACGCTGGATCGGAGGATATCTATTTTTCATCCAGGCGTGCCATAAGTGGACGAAGGATGAGCCAAAAGTGAGGGTTAATGACCTTGTTCTACTGATTTGAAGTCCTCGATTCATGGCCGTAGTGAAACGCCCAGACAAAACCAGCAAGCACGCACGAATTGCATTTGAATTGTGTAAATAGGCGTGCCGTAGCGTTGTCGGTGCCGTTTTAGTCTACGTTTGTGTAAATCATGTGCATGGCTTACTGGGCCCTTGACTCAGGCTTGTTCGCGTTGTATCCTGTCGCAGGACTTATGTTGAAACCCATACTTCGGAAGAATGTTGTACTCCGGTATGTCCATCCTACCCAAGGTTGGTCCACGAGAGTATGTGATAATCACAACAGAAACGACCGGCTTGCATGCTAGAGTATGCCTCACTGGACGAGAGTGTTGAGGGGCTAAATGGTCTCCTGATTTTAGTTTCAGTATTATCGTACACATTTTCCACTCAGTGGTAACTTTCGTCGACTTCAGAGATAGATCAAACAACGTTAATTTTGTTTGTGACAAAACGTCCACATTGCCTTCGGGCAATCTCAACAGACAGTGGGGAATTTTCCCACAAAATACAGTTGACAGGTTTGTGTGTTCTCCCGACGAATGTTGAGCGGTGCATCTATAACCAACGACGCCAAATACCGGAACCAAATCCTGTCACTAAAAGCGTGGTGCTATAGAGACAAAACCCATGTTCAAACACAAGAAATAAACCTCTTTCCGCATTCGTGGGAGAAAGCACAACGATTAGCCGAACCGAGCCGTCAAGAGTCCATGGACACAACAGCTGCGAACACAACCGACTAGCAGGCAAGGACGAACCGACGAATTGCGGTGGGGTTGGCCTGTCGTGTGGCTGAACACCCGGCTTCAAGGCAGTTGGTGACAACATCGTGTCGGCTCTTAGAGAGGTCGTTTTCACAAGAGTGGGGGAGAGAGTGAACTGGTTTACTAAAACTGGGTTGTGGAAAGTGAGTAAAAATCATTGTTTCGAGGGAGTTGTGCTGAAAACTGTGCACGTTTGGATGCGGATTGTGAGATTTGAAACAAAGGGCTAGCTATACAGGTTCGTGAGACAGGGCGCGACAGAACCTCCCGAAGTGAAGCCTTACCTCAAAATTGAATTATATCCGCCACAAAAGTTTCACACAAGTGCTCATCATTTGAAGAGACTGGAATTCAAGCTCTTTTTCTCGTCCAACACTAACTAATACGCTCACAAGAGGCAAACAAAACGCTTAAGGGAGTTCAAAGACGTACACCTGAAAAACCACATTCTTGCAAGGCGTTGTCCTCGGCTTGCACCAGGTACGCTCCTGGGGCGTCCCACCTGTCAAAGAGTGTAACTGGGTGGAAACCATCCCGTGTGACTACCATCATTCACTCCTGACGGGACTTAAACTCTTCTACTTGCTTCTTCCGGCCAATTCGTCTTATATCTCGTCGCATCATCGAAGCGTCTGCAATTCCCGTTTGATCAAGGTCGAACAAACACTGTGAAGCTGTCCGGTTGTCTGCATTGTCCTGCCTGCCATTTTTTAATCCAAGTGTCCCAATTCCATGAGCAAAACCCAGTGCCGCACCCTGCTGATTGCACCTCTCCTGGCCGTTTTAAGTTTGACGGCTACTGAGGAATCAGCACAAGGCCAAGTTCGATTCGGTTGATCGTGATGTTCTGATAAAAAACTGTTAAAATGTGTTAGCCACACAGTCGATTCCAGGTGAGGAGCTAATGAGCAGCAGACACACTAGATAGATTGCGTTCGATTCAGGGTTGTCTCCGGACCAGTTGGTGACATACGCACGCAAGATTTCGAAACTTTTCGGCCAAGTTCTCCCTTACCTTTGGTCCCGAGTCCTTCAAGAAACCAAGTTTGCTGGGTTATTTGCCGGCCGAATATGTTTTCGCCGTCCCGTCAGATCCCCTTTTAGTTTTGTGACAGTTGGCTGGAAACAGGGGTATTGAATTTGGTGTAAGTGTTGGTTTTGTAATGCGACACAACCACTGGGTTGATCCGGTAGTCTGTACTTCTGAAAGGTAACCGTGGTTTTCGTGGGAAGTCCCCTCCGATCTTATCACCAGAACGGCCAAATTTTATTACAGACACTTTAGGGTAACTACATCGGATGTGCAATGCGGTGGACCCATTTTTAAGAAACGTGGTATGTGAGCCACCGTCCTATAACACAAGTGAGTTGCTGCGCGGAAAACAACGGTTGGAGAGCCCAATACAAAAATTGGATGTCGCCCAACAGGCGACCAAAATTTACTGCAAAGTCCAAAATTCAGACTTCTGGCAGCCAACAGAAAAGTGCCACCAATACCACAAAATTTTAGCGACGGTAAAGTTGCAATTTCTGGCGGAACCGATAACGACGCTAGAGAGAGGTAGCACATGGATGATTCGACACTTACTGTGCAACACGAAAAACAATATTTGCCAATGAAATGCTTACCGTTTTCTTTGGCCGAACGAAACAAGATAATAGTCAACTTCATGAACCATAGCTGGTCAGATTTCTCCACTCCTCCAAGCGATTATAACCTCGTTTGTCCCTTTCCACTACTGTTCCCTCAGTGCAGCACCAAGTGGTGCGGTGTGCAACAACGTCTTCGGGGAACATATTGCATCTCTCCATTTCCACGCAGTGAGGCACTGTATAAATCAGACTGCTATGGTTCATGCACATGAGCTGACAGTGGAGTACTTCAACCAAGCCGCACTTCTTCCTTCATCTCCCATCGAAAAACTTTTCACAGTTTTACCCACTTCTTTTGCCATAGCTCGAGCCGGCCTCTACGGTGCACACTTCATCAGTCACATGACAATTTGCTGCCTAGAATCATCAGCAACTTTCTATACCTAATACGCCCTAGTTTCTACAAACAATTCCACACATTCCTCTTCAAACACCCCGCTGCTACGTTGCATCCATTACTGCTGCTCTTCCCTTCCTCGTTGGCCATCATCGATAAAGATTTCAAAGTAATAAATGTCAACAAACTTCCGGGAATGGATGACACCCAACTGTTTTGGAAATGTTTGTGGTGAATCTTGATCACCAGTTTTCTCCCAAAACCATGCCTTAATTCAATAGAACCAGTCCAGCTTCCTTATGATCAGAAACTTTTTGTCGTTTTTCCCAGGTGAAAAGATGGAGATTGCAATGACCTTGTTAACTACAGCACAGTTGTCTCTCTTTCCAATTTGCCGTAAGCTATGGGTATCCTGTGAATGGTGCTCTTCGAGATCAGCTGGAACCTTATGACTTACTGCTCGTAGTTCACCAAGCGCTTCAAAAACAGTGCTCTCGCGTGACCAACCTCGTCTTAGACCAATTCAGACGATCGTGGCCCTAAAGTAGGTGTCATGTGCTTTGATTTCGCTGGAACTTTTGACGAGATTCGCCATTAAGCCACTATTTCGGAATTTCTCCTCTTCGGTTCCACCCTCAACGTACTATTTTACACTATGGGGCCACTTGTCCTATCACTGATTTTGTTCATATGTTAGTCATACTCCCGTGTCAACGCACTACAAACTCAACAAAAAACCGTTGTAAATATTTCATCATTAATGCCGTTCATCAATGATCTTCCTGTGCAATTATCACCTTGCTATCTTGTACATATGAATATATATGCGGAAACGGCATCCCCAGAAGAGCAGATTCAACGAGTAACATGAGAATTCCAGGCATGGTGCCAAAGCACCCGGATCAAGTCAGTTCGTTTTGCTCGATATCAAACAGGCGTCTGTTGATCCAAAAAGCAGACACACTATGAACAGATCCAGTGTGCATGATATCTAGTCTTGTCGGGACCAAGTGATTATGCAAAATCGTCGTGTTAATGTTTACTTGTTGACAATGCTAAACAGGTTGAGACCAAGGAGGATCCCGCAAACGGACCCCGATAGCTATCTTATTTTCAGTGTCTTCGAAAAACAGACGACAGTCTAACTGGCATTCATCGCGGAGTATTTGCAGTAACATTTCGTTTTCCACAAGCGTTGCCCCTGGACGACGATAAAACTCGAAGATAATAAGTGAGTTCACGAAAAGAAGATAGACGGCAGTCTACATTGCCAGGCAGCCGCAGTGAAGGTCCAAAGCTGACTCCCACACAGAACACACCACCAGAAGTAAGGGGCCTATGCATATAACATTATTCCGAGTATCAGGAAATCAGTGCAACCGAAACGCAGCCCGCCAGCTCGATTTGTTTTGAGGTGTTTCAGTGATTCAGCGGTTAATACACGAGTTCCAGGCCTGGGGCCGAAAGTACCCGGATCAAGTCGGTTTCTTTTGCTCGGTGGAAAACGGGCGTCTGACCTGAAAAATAGTCAGTGCAAACAGGCTGAAGCACCTTTCTTGTGGATTACAGCAAGTACAAGAAAGAGTAAGACTATGAGCCTAGCGGCCCTTCGAAACGACCTCCGGAGGCGCAGCTAACAAACCCTGAAGCAAGGTTGTTCTAGTGGTTAATAACCCTACAGGAAAAGAACTGTTGTCTGAAGAAGACCCGAGACAGAGCTTGTAAAGCTATCCCGCATGTACACGTCAGCCGTTATGGCAAAGAACTATTCTCCGGCACCTGCGTGTAACAGGTGTGCGAGGATTCAACCACCGTGCAGACGTCGAAATCCAGACATACAGATCGAGAATTTAAAGTCAACACTATTACGTAATGTTCCTTAAACCCGCTGCTAACTTGCCAATCGCCCACTCAACACACTCAACAGCGAGTATGCCCTTCTTCAAATCGGTATACACGATTTGTTCAGTATACTCAAGAAGCAGTCTTATATAAACACCCAAGAACGGCAAACCCCGTTTCCGCAGTCATATCCTGGTGATGAGTATAACGTAAGCTGGGTGACATCTAGACGTCCAGATCTTTTCTCAAATCGAGTTTCGTAATACCCACTAAGCTGAGTGCACTACAAACCACGGAGACATTGCCAGAATCCCCAGCAAGCGACCTGCGTACACACTTACTATCATCTAGTGGAGACCCTAATCATCCGACCAGCACATAATTGCGTCAACATCGATCTGTAGTGCACAAGCATCAACAGAATTACAGATTTTTAAGTCGTTAATGTGAAAAAAGCGTCGCCGTGTATAATTTCCGCGAGGTCGCTGACGTACATAAGAGGCTGTCGCTTGTGGACCGTTCATAGAAGTCTTAGAGAGATATATAAGGCCTGATTCGTTTTCAACTTTCTAACTTTGATAAGCGTTTCATTATCCTGCATGGAATATTGCTAGGTCTGATTGATTGATAACTAGCCGAGGAGTGTTGGTCATCCTTTTTGAGAAGCGGTTTGGTCGTGGCTTTCTTCAGTGCGCCAGCAGAAATGCTAGTCAGGAATGTGCTTCTTAACCGTTTGCAGAGAGGCTCTGCCGGACTACCAGTCGCTCCTTAGAGGAACCTGCAATGAATGCTGTCAGGCTTATTCTATCATGTTGACTAAATTCGAATAAATGCCCTCAACGTCCGAAACGGAAAATTCGGCGGTCAATGTAGGTTGCCGAATTCTCCGCAGTGGTAGGATGGAGTATCAATTCGGCAGTGCGACGTTGAAGGCCACCGGACGGTATTCATTTACCTACTCTGCCATGATTAAGGAATTCTCCCGGCCGAACGGTTAAACGGGAAGGGCTGAGGCCTGATATTTCTTAATCGGCGAAAATGGCTGAACAGAAAGATTTTGTCCGCATGGACTTTTACCGGGGATTACTTGTACGAGTTAAGTGTGGTCGGGGATTTCCCACCTACACCTAATTCGTACAAAGTGGCGAGGAATTCGGTACTCCGAGGTTTCCGTAAGCTTATGCTTTGATAATAACTGAGAACGGCCATTAGGGCGGCCAAGTGCGCAGTGGTTGATGCAAACAGAAGGGGTTTCTGAGTTAGTGAATAGAACATGCTGCTTCTTCTTGAGACCAGCACACTCAAAATTGTACCAGTGAAGGTACGTTTGGCACCTCAAGCCTTTCTGAGCTTTCCTGCGATATCCCAAACGTCCATATTTGCTACCGATTCGTGGTCCATCAACACTACCGCAACTGGTGTATGTCATTGCAACAGGAATCTGGGAAATATGACGTTACGTTTAAGTTGCGTTAACAAACCGATATAATGAATCAGCACCGACCAAAACAAATGAAATAACTGTCGAAACCGGATAAAGGAAACCTTATGTGAAAGTTTGTGTTCAGGGCAATAACTATACGGATTATGGATGTAGCCGAAAGCAGTTAATAACCTATTGTTATATTTGGTAAGGTACAGGGTCAATTTTATGGATTCCATTGCTCACAAGAAAATCTTCTTCCGCATCCCCAATTCGTGAGCATTTTGTTCCGATTAGTTGCTGCTCAGAGTCATCACGAGTCCAACATTAGCCTCTCTAATCCAGATCATGATTGTCGTGCACACCATATTGACCTTTCATCTTTTAGCGATGTTTCTTATATATGTGCGTTGATTTATTGACCCAAGACATTATCAAGTGAAGGTCCACCAGTCTACCTCCACTCACCCTCCTTCCTCCGTATTGTCTCTCTATTGGTTGGTTCGTACTACTTAGACCCACATGCATGCGTCGCCAAGAGGCTTTGACTTGAAAGCTCCGCATCTGATTGCTAGTCTTGACCGACAGTCCCTTTGTCGTGTGCATTTTCCTACCTGCGAAGTCCGCCTGACATAATTAATTGGCGCTTGCTATGGTGCTTTGTCCGTTGAATGTTTATAACATACGTTGTTGATACAGCAGTAGCCTATCCGGATTGTTCTAACCCTCAGGATCTGATACTCAGTGTATTAAGGACAAAGTGGTCGCCATGATTTTACCTAAGTCTTTGCCGCTTACATAATATGCAGACTGTGTTGAACGGGGCACTAGTACGGCAAAAATGCTAGCAATCAACGACGGGAAACGAATGTGGGTCAGATTATGGGTCAATAGCGTACGCAAATTCCTTCACTTCACACTTCGATAATTCAGATATCAAGCCTCATTTTTAACTCCAACGAGCAGCTTAAGCCCATGCTATGAACTTCCTGATAATTAACTGGTGTGACTTGGAAACATGTTAGGCTGTTTTCTGTCGACGCGATATCTTCGGACAGTGATCCAGGTCCAGTCGCTACTTGGGTTGGTGACTGGAGAGTGAAGATGAGCTTTCGAGTGTTCCGTACCTCGGTTCAGTTAGGGTAACAGGTATTGGTGGTTCTTGCCAAAAGTCGTCCTGTTTTCTTGCACACCTAGCCGATTTGATCTTCTCAAGCTGCAGCAATCTATGAAGGTGAAATCTTCATAAGTGGTGGATTGACAAATATTGGGCCACACTACCGCGTGTAGAGGATGGGGCTGATGTAGGCCCGGGCAGATAAACGTTAAGTCCACAACAGATGCAGCATCTAAACTGCGGACGAAAAATCGACCAAGAGAACTTTGAAGGCAGAAGGAGAATCCAAACAGACAGTACTATTAGACAGAAGGTTTCAAGGTTTACAGATGCCCAAGTAGAAAAAGTCACGCCGAAATTCAAATGGAATGTCCCAAAGCGCTGGAGCATGACCTCTCAATGCAGTATTCGTTGGCGTGCTGATTAAGGGTATGCAAGATGAGTCAGAATTCTAGAGATTAGGAAAGCCAGCAAAAAACTGCCCCATAGTCTCCAAAACTCGGATGAGTACATGGTACCTTTATTAAGTCATTCTTCGTGTAACCACGTGTACACTCCTAGGACGGTCTTTGTGGCTTTTCGTTGAGCAAACCCAAGCAGGGCCCGATCTCTCTAAAGATGGGGACGGCCAGATTGCAGGATGTTCAGGAGATGAGAGCAAACAAACCTGTTCAAGGAAAGTCTGAAGCATTGAGATTGAGGCACGTTAAAGAGTTTGTCCGGGAGAGTCGGAGTCCTGCCGACCTTTCCGTCACCAGCCTTTGTGCTTTCAGCGACGTCAACGATTTTACACGGGTTCGAGCCTGGGAGCCAAAAGTACCTGTACCAATCAATTTGTCCTTTTCGGTGTTCGGTGGTTTTGTGTTGATCCGAAAGTCAGTCATTGTAAAAAGGGTGTAGCACCGCTCCTGGAGGTCATAGAGAGTACCAAGAACAGAGTAAAATAAAATCCAACGGAACAGAGTGGATTACTAATCTAACAGTTTCTTAGGTAGACGGGGATGCAAAGACACTTTGAAATGGTCCTCAGAACAGCAGCTGGAAACCTGTAATGAAAGGTCGTTCCAGGGCTTGGTAACCCAACAAGAAAAGGACTGTTGCCTAAGGTAGGTCCGGAGTCGATGCTTATGGAGTTTCTTGTCGTGACCTCTCCGACGGCTTTCACCTACTAGAGTGAAAAATTTCTGCACGATTCCGGTACTGAAGAGAAAGTGCATAATTATTAAGTCACCGCGGAGTCCTTGAAAATCATGTGGACAAGGATCAAGAATTTTGAGGCGAGACTCTTAGGAGAGATACCACAAATCAGTGACCATTCAGGTGGCTACTTCTGGATAAGTTCAGTGGCGGGTATGTCTTTCTCCATACTAGTGCAAACTACTTGATTAGCATACTCGAGCAGTGGTCTCATATAGACTCCGTGAAGGGTTTGACAGGTATGCCTGCCGACGCGGGGAAGGCTCTTATTATCACCCCAAAAGTCACAACTCCTTCTTTGGCGGCCATCCGGTGATGATTAAAGAAGAATAAACCAGGCGGCAGCCAAATCCCTAGGTCCTTTCAAAGGTCAGCTCTCGCGATATTTGTTACACTGTGCACCGTGTAACACGAATAGTTTCCCGTAGTCTCCCTGAGCCACATGTGTGCACAATTGCTGTCGTTTGAGGGGAGGCTCCAGTCATCTGACCAGCACTTAACCTAGTCAATGTAATGCACTGGGATAAAACGCACCCCAGAAATTTAATAATCGGTATGGAGGGCGTGGCCACAAAAAGAAGAATTCCAGCGAACGGCCTCTTTCTAGGCCCTATAGGCTGCTAATTCATGTGAAAAAGAATCATATGGGACACTGTCAAAAGCCTTGGCGAAGTCGAAGAAGACAGCACCGTGATGTGACCATTGTCTTTGGCCTCCGTTATGCTATCCATGAAGAGTAACTCATTGGTTGTGCGTGACCAATCTGGAAAAAGCCATACTGGGTGGGAGAGAAAAGGTTATTCGAGAAGAATTGATCAAGGATAGCGCGTTTTAACAGTCGCCCCATTATCTTGCATGGGATTGGCCGATAACTCGCGGGAGAGTGATGATCACTTGTCCTAAATACAAGTTTGACAGCGGCCTCTTTGCATGACTTTGGAAGAGTCCCGGTCCGAATTGTCTGGTTGAACAGATTAAACGGGAGCACCACCAAACAGGAAGCCGCTTCTTTGAAGAGCCAAGGATTCACCGCGTCTGGTCCCATGGCGCTATATGGATTGAACTTAAACGAGAGATACTGGACGCTGAGCACAGGGAATTCACCTATCGGGAGTGGATATTGGAAGCCTCTCCGCGGATGAATTGGATGCCCGTTTGGCGAATCCAAATTGTAGACCACTCGGTGCCATTTTTGAATAACTTGGCAACCACGTGGGAGGTTGAAGTAGGTTACCATGTTGGGAAGCCTCATAGAAAGCGCTGCGACCTTAGTTTTTCTCCGGCGATGCAAATACTTAAAAAGAAGATTCCCATCCTCGTGAGTTGCCAGTGGGATTTTCGACCGTGCCTGTTGGGCGTGTTGACGGATGTATCGCCTACATCTGTTTCGTACAGAGCAGAAGGCTTTTAGATCCTACGGCCTCTTTGTTAGCCTCTGCCTGGAGGATGGACGAGGACGTATTTCAAGAAGGCGAATTATGTTTCGTGGAAGCGGTGCCCGAGAGGAGGACTTCCATAGTTTTCGAGCAACAAACGCCTCATCAGCTTCGCTGACAGCAGCTTTAAAAGAAGGTTAGGTTGAGTTCACCGAGTCAGATGCGAAACTGAGTGTACTTAATAACGTCCCCAGTGCGTTAAAGCCTGCTTTCTAGAAGTTCCGAAATTAAGCCTTTGTCATAGCGTTTTGGAACCAATAAGAGATAAAGCCAAAGGCTAGTGATGTGTGATCACTATGCCCTAAGCGGTGGTTTGATGAAAACCCTATCTACAAGGTGAGATTCCTTCGTTATAAACATACCAAACAAGGGGGTGTCTGTCCTGGACGATGCCTTGCTGGCAGTTAGACCTGCTTTGTCCAGGCTTCCTCGTTGCTCAACATTGCCAGGTGTTCCGAGTATCTACAGCCGCAGTCGTCATGAGAAGCCATCATAGAGTTGCGTTTGGGTGCGTCGAAGTCGCCCATAATAAGAAGATGGGAGAAACCCTCTGTGGACGTGGTATAGTCTAGAGCGGTAGGATTGGTCTCGTCAGCTTGTGCGTTACTCAACGGCAAACGGCGCATAACACCTACAAGGAGTGTGCCACGTCTACGCAGTTGGAGTGTGACCCAGAGTGTGTCGCATTTTATCTCGGAAGGTGAACTCCCCTAGAACAGCTGGCACCGGAAGCTTTTGGCGTGGGATTAGGATACAGCCACCCATGCTTCCACGAGAGGAGTCCGTTTGGTACAACGAGTGACCAGAAACATTCAGTTAATTTTCATTGACGTCCGCGGGAAGACAGGTCTCTGTTAATGCAAGAATGTGAGGGCTAGTGTTGTGGACCAACTGTCTAACTTCTGGTAGTCTGTTTGGAAGGCTCAGGCAGTTGATGTACACGCATTTGAAGTTGACTTCCTCGGTTGGCTGGGCGTAAAATTAGACAGAAGTTCACCAGAAAGTGTTTGAGAAAGCAGCCTCAGTAGCGGGGAGGAGTGAGTAACCGGCGATGGGATGCTTTTCTCGCATCTGTTGGCCCAAGATCCTGAAAGAAACCTAAAATATATTGGAAACAGATATCCCTGGAGCACTCTCGGTGAGTGTAGCCTGAGCGATAGTACATTTATGACAATATGTGGTGCCAAAGATGTGCGAACTATGCATTATCTTGCGTTTTTCTATTCTGGACTATAGAAGGTCGGTCTAACATCAAGCAAATAGAATGCATAATTCGCTTTCCGAAATGGCAAAATCCTCAACAGTTTTGGCGTTACACCAGAGTTCGGTGTCGCAAGCTAGAAGCAACGGGGGAGTAGATAGCCAGAAGGTTGTTACTTATGTGAATTAAAAGGGGACCGAGAACCAAACCATGAGGAACTCCGCTACCGCTCCAACGTGGCCAGAGGAGGAGGAGTGTACTCAAACACGATAACAGTGACTGAGAAGCCAAGAGTTCAACCAACTAATTAGATTATAACAAACGCCAGGGCTATATAATTCGTTGAGTAGCTCCGCGTGGTTTACTCGGTAGGGCGCCTCAGAAAAATTCAGGCAAGCGAAGCCCCTCCCTCGCGCTTCGATCGGCTGGTAGCGTACGGTGGTCAGTGGCCAGCTGTGGGTCTGTTGCGCACGGTCGCCCTCCACGAAGTCTGTGCTGGGCACTAGTAGGAAGCTCTGATCGGATGGATACTTATGAGGAGAACCACTCGCAAACCTTTCGGTATTTTGGAAGCGCAGGTGAGAACAAAGATTGGTCGATAGTTGGCTAGAAAAATACGGTGGCCAACCTCGAATGGAGCAGCTGAGATGGATACTTTACAAGTGAAAACTGCGACGTGTTCAAACAACCTAGTGAATAGCCTCCGTAGGAGGCTAGCAATCAATTCAACACTTTTAACCCAGAGGCGAGAATTTCCACTTGACCCGATGGAGCTATACTTGAGGCTTCACAGCTTGGTTAGTACATATGGTGAGGGCTTGTTCAATGTGCATATATATCTCTGTAAAGATGGCTTTAAAATGCTGTGGTAAAAGTTGGCTGGCGCATCAGCTGATTCGCTGTCGCAATCGATAAGTTTTAATGGATCCATCAACTGAAAACATATAACCCTGCTGTATAAGTGAAGGACTCGAAACGGAAGTGATTTTAGGGGTCGGAGACCAACCGACCGGTGGGTTGTTCTTGATGGCGGGAACTGTCGTCCATTGTATCAACCTTCAAAGTGAGCGTAGCACTCCCGGTTGAACTCACTTACAGACATCCAAAAGGCTATCCAATCTTTCAGTTTACCACAGATCAGTTTAACTGTACACCAACAACGCTGTCACAGAGCATTTCGAGAAAAGCCTCAAATAGGGTTTTGCTAAGTTACACAGGATTATTTGGGGCAACAAAAGGTTTCTAGCAGAAACCACCAGCAGAGTGAAATGAGACAGTGTTTTTCAAAGTACAAACAAGAGATACGGCCTGGAACCTTCCATGAGGTATGCCTACTGAGCGAGTAGTTTTGATGATTTAGATATAGTTACGCAGGATGATAGTGTCGTCACTTGACTTTAGACCGGCTGCTGCTGCAAGATTATTAACCGTCAAGTCGTCACTGTTATGAAGGTAATCCAGCCCAATGGGAATATGATCGGCTTGATGCCGTATGCATTCACAAACGTGTCCGCTAGACACGAGGAAGCCACTAAGTTGACGAATTTTGAAGCCGTTGTAACCTCGGAGCCCGTGTGTCAGCCAGATATGAGAACGTCTGTATGCCATCATCTCTTCTGTCCCAATGATTATCAGGTCAACACGAAGACGATCGAAAGACGAAGGAAAGTATAATACACCAAATAGCTAATTACCAAAGTTATCCAACTAAAAAATCCCCCCAAAATGCTCTCCGAAATGGTCCAGTGGACTGATTAGGGGATTTTACCTAATTTACCCTTAATTGTGTTAACAGGGCATAAACATATATATGTTATATATAAGTGTACACACGCACACATGAACAGCTAAGTACTTACGTGTGTAAACACCTATGTATATAAGTATACACGTTTACATATGTGCGTTTATATACGTACGTCAGTATATGGATGTATGGCAAGTATAAAACTACACACATATTTGTGTGTATACGGTTAGCGGAATCCGATTCGGATTAGCCTGTCACAGTGACCGAAGCCAAAGGACGCCTGCGCTTATATATCACTGCAACTGGCTTGCGCTGCACCAATTGCAGTTCCACCAACACACCACATATCCAGTGTAAACCCGAAGGAATAAGACCGGGAGGTGTGCCAGTGGGGCCTTTCTGTCCAGCCGGCCAATGCTGGTTAGCCACTTGATTGGCTAATAAGGAAAGGAAACTCTTATCTCTCGGAAACTAAACAGAGAGGCTGCAATGACGAGATCTACACTGAGAAGAAAGATTTTTGAAGTGTAATACAAGAAGCGTTGCAGTATAGGGGTGCAGGTTAGTGCATCCCAGAGAAGATAAGGATGAAAAGCAAAGTTCTCATTGGACTATGAAAAGCCAGGCAGACCATTCATCATACATTACATCAACAAAGCCGGAGAAAAGAATGGGTAGAAGACCACAGACACTCAGGTTTCTGAAAAGAAGAGCGGATTAATTGTTAACGACCAGGATGTTGGCGTTTGCAGTCATTAACAGAAGTATAATGGATACAGTGATATGACCTACCTGAGCCTACCGTAGTCATCGCCTCTTCGCTGACGGTGTACTATGAGTACGTTGGTGACCTACTAACCTTAAACGGCCTCCGCATTCGCGGCCGCACACATCGCAACGCCATATAGTCACGTCACCGCGACCTATGGCACAATCCCGCTCGCGGCCACGCAATAATTGCTCGTTAAAAAATTCGGACGTTCGCACGAACCGTATTCCTCCGGGCCGTCCGGTTCAACGTCAACCCTTCCCAACATCTGAAGTCAATGTTTGAAAGACTTACCTGCACAACATCCTGGTAACTTTGCTTCTGACCACAGGGATTTCGCTCACCTGACTTCACTTGTCCGTACAGTAACTGCTTCGGGATACGGTCATCATCCATCCGACGAACGTGACCGAGCCAACGGAGCTGGTTCAGCATCAACGTTGCTTCCACCTCGTCCCTGTCCGCTCGCCGCAGCCCCTCAGTGTTCGGAATCATGTGCAAACACCGAATACTCAAGATGCGCCTCAGAAACTGCACATGCAAGCGGCTCAGATACCTCACGTTCCGCTGGTACAGTGTCCACGTCTCACTGCCGTACAGCAGGATAGACAGCACCATTGAGTGGTAGACACACAGCTTGGTGGCCATCTTCAGGCTATGATTCTCTCAGACGCGCCTTTTAAGACGTCCGAAAGCAGCCCTAGCCTTCGCCACACGCGCTCCTAGCTCGCGGTCCACGGACAAATCTGTCAACAAGTTGCTACCCAAGCATCAAGATCCCCGCAGCCATTTACAGTGTCTTCAACGGTGCGAATTTCGGGTAGAGGTACACAAGCAGCACCTCCACCAGAAAAAGGCTGGAAAAACAAAAACGTCTTACCTGTGTTGATTTCCAATCCGAACTTCGATGCTGCCAAAGCGAAGGCTGCAGCAAGACGTTGCAGCTCCTCTTAACTTTGTGCTAGCAATGCGTTGTCACCTGCGTACAAAAGCACGCACATCCCTGAGGTCTGTAGCTCGGTTGGGGCGCCGAAACGTCGGATATTCTACGGACGCCCGTTCGTCCGATACTCGACCTCCACACCATCCTCTCCGCAGTCCTGAAAAGTAACCGTTACCATGGCAGTCAAATATAAGCTAAATAGGGCTGGGACTAGAACACAACCCTGCGTCACGCCAGTGATGATGTCAAAATCATCAGAGATCGATCCACACGATTGCACCTTCGCCTTCATGCCCGCATGCAGCAATCTAACCATATTGACGGACCTACCTGGACATCCGAACTTACCAAGCACCGTCCACAGCGCCTCGCTGCTCACGGAATCGAAGGCCTTCGTGAAGTCCACGAACAGGGCATACAGGGGCTGGTTCCGTTCCCTGTACTTCTCCTGAAGCTGTCGAGCAGCAAACACCAGGTCAATCGTACTGCGACTCGACCGGAATCCACACCGCTCTTCGGGTACATATACCTCCGAAACGGTCGCATTCAGTCGGTTCGGGGGATTCTGGCAAGCACCTTGTCTGCATAGCTCAAAAGGCTGATACCTCGGCAGCTGCCGGTGCACTGCTTGCTACCGTTACCTTTGAACAAGGGTACGATAATAGCGTCTTTGAAGTCTTGCAGCATTGCCTCGTGCTCCCAAATGGAATGAACCAGCCGGAACAGAGCGCGTTCCAACGCTGACCCGCCATTCTTCAGGATCTCACCTGGCAACCCACGCACGCCTGCAGCCTTGCCGTTGCGCAGTTGGCTGATAGCCCCCTGCAACTCCAGCAAATCTGGGGCGAGAGCAAGCGAAGATTTGACGTCCTGTTGCGGCAGGCTGTTCACAGCAACCCAATCAATTGTAGTAGGGCGGTTAAGCAGGCTGCCGGAGTGTTTGTGCCGTATTCTCATGACGTCTTCCAGCCGGCTGCAAGAATATCCGGTGTCCACGTTTACCAGTGCTTTAGTAGATTGGATAGATGGACGGAAGATCGATTTAAGCGAATCGTAGAACTCGTTGTGTTTCCGACGGCCTGCGAAACCCTGCATGCGCTCGCCCTACTTCCTCCACCAGCTGTCCTCGGCTAGTTGGCGGCGGATACTCCGGAACCTAGCCTTTTTCGCTTCGTTGGCTGGGTCCATTTTGGATGTGGCGAACGCGGCATTCTCCTCTCTTACCAGCTCGCAGATACCCACATTGTTTTCATCAGACCAGTCCGCGCGTTTCTTGCGCTCCACACCGATCGTCCCGGTGGCTGCTGCCCTAATCTGTTTCTCCAGATGTTGCTACATACCTTCGGAGGTAGTGGATACAGAAGCGTTTTGCACACGGGAGACGACTGCACGTTGGAAGGCAGTCTTCGTCTCCCAGTTCTCCAGCCGTCTGATATCCAACTTCCGCCGTTGTCGACAAGATCTACAATAAGTAGGCTTACATACGTGAATAAACAATTTGGTACTGACCAGCCTATGATACGTGCTATATTCAGCGCCACGCACTTCACGAATTTCGCGCTGCCGCACAATCACGTAGTCAAGCAGATGGTGGTGACAGCTTCATGGATGAGTCCATGTCGTGATGTCGCTCGCATCCAGCTGGGATCGGGTGTTCGTGATAGCCAGCTCGTGAGTAACACACAGGTGCAGCAGACGATCACTGTTCTCATTGACTGAACCAATGCCGTAGGGTCCGAGGACCCCCGGCCAAGCTACCAAGTCGCGCCCAACTCTAGTGTTCAAGTCACCCAAAGCAAAGAGTCGGTCATTCACTGGTGCAGACCGGATTGTGGCAGACAACTGACCATAGAACTGGCCCTTTGTATCATCAGCATGAAACATAGTTGGACCATAAACACCAATAAATGTAGCACACTCACTTCGACCGAGTCACAGGCGCATGGACAACATTCGAGGGCTGATGTCTTTGCGGTTCGCCCATCATTAGTATCGTCAAAGTATTGATGCGATCAGCAACTGCAAGACAGACGCTATGCTCCCGGACACCGTCTGCCGGGTAACCTATCCAGTGGAAGGTGTACCAAGCACCTGGTTCCCGCGACAGAAAGAAGAATGAACTCGTGATATTTCGTGAATAGATATAGCTTACCGCGAGACCAATAGCCGGCATATCCGAATTGAACAGAACACAACGAATGTACGACAAGCAAACGCCTGTTTTAGAATTACGCGCCGTATCAAAAGTGTGCAACCTGAACCAAAATAATAGATGCGAAAGTATTCGTTCAATGATATTCACCACAGAACTACAAAAAGGGCATCATTTTGTTGTTCAAACTCGTTCATGACCAGTGAGAACTTACTGTAAAAGGTCGACCAATTAGAATTGAAGAAACTAAAACGAGGTGAACGAAGAATTCCTGACATGCTCAAAGCACGGAAACAACAAAGACCACATGAGCCTCAGATCTGTGTATGTCCGAATGCCAGCATCACGTAAACCAGACAATCGACCACATGTCAGGCCAGAGCGAGAGCAACATTAATTGCTTTAAACCAATCACAGTCAAGATAAACGCATATACGACCGATAACACTAGCTGCCCGTGTGGTGACTGTTATGGCCTCCAAATTCTTCATTTCTAATACTTTGAGTATTACAGGATTTCTTCCGAGGATCCACTTGGATTGGTGGTGCGGAACGTCGACCTCTATGGGGGTATCTCATTTAAGGTAGCTGACTGCAATGTGAGGCATCAGCGTCTAGTACACATAAATATAGGTGGTTGTATGGGTTGTGTCTATGCGCTGTTTTCCGGAGCATCATCCAACAGTCACTATGAGAGATCATTTGGATTTATTTCTTCACGTTCAAGTTGCTTGCATCTTCTGCGAATCTGGTTGGTGTGCCTGATCCATTGTCAATTTCCGACTTCAAGTCTGTAAATAACCAGTCCTCGTCTACATGTAATGGTTCAAACAGTTCATTTTGGACGTCGGTTTCTGAAAACCCTCCAACGTTGAATTGGCTGTCAGACGGTTGGGGTTGTACCGACGGTCCTATCCCAGGTTCGTAATCACAATATAGTCTGGCGAGCACAATCTCATACTTCGTTCGTAGTTTTCTTTCAATCAATCATTCGCCAGGTGAACCATCGCCCGGAACATTTGAATTTGGGGTTATTCTGCAACTAAACAAGTACAGATCAATAACTTTATCCAGATGTCGCTGTTCAGCCTATTTGAAGATATGTCGTTCCACGGTACCCACTAATCTCTCAGCTTGGTCATTTGAAAATTGTTGATTTTGGAGGCGCAATACCATTTTCTAAACGGAGGTTTGGGAACTCACTGGAGGTGAAATGGACGCTATTACCTGAAATAAGGAATTCGGGGAGAGTCGACCGTCAGGGCAGGCTTGTTAGATGGCGAAGGTTGGATCGGCTATTCGGTCTCCTTATGATATCAACCTCTGACAAATTAGATGTAGAAACAACAACAATGAAAGGATGAACGTCATTGATTGGCCGCGAAAAATTAAGATGGACTTGGCCCCATAGCTCCCTCTCGGAATGCCAAGGCTGTAGCTCGACTTCTATAGGTGGTTTCGAAACTGATGCGCTGACTGCACCTTGTGATCAATTCTTATCACGAACCATAAAGGGCCAATAAAGATAACTGCTTATCAGAAATTTCATACTAATCAACCCGGGGTGTGCTTATGGTGGTGTCCTAGAACTCTTGATCTGAGTGTGTTCGGAATTATTATGCTTCCACTGAACGGTAGGAAGACACCAAGCATTTTTATCAGTTGCAAAGCATGCAGACCATCAGAGTTTTCAAATCGGCCAGAATAAGACGAAAACAAATTCCATGGGAAAAACGGATATCGTGTGAATAAACAATTTACACCAAAGTAATATTGACCTCGTTGTTGGCCGTTTTTGTGCGGACACAGAGAGTTATGGATAATGGCAGTACACAATGAAAGGTTCGCTGATTTATGGATGTGATTCGGTTCATGCTGGATAGTACTGACATGGTTGTTCAATATCAACGGGACCAAACGTAGTATGTTATTGTGATGAATGTCATTGAAATTGTCATTTCATGTCAGTTATTGAATTTCAGGTTGCACACTTTCTGATACGGCGCGTAATTCTAATACAAGCGTATGGTTATCGTTTATTCGTTGTGTTCTGTTCAAATCGGATATACGGGATACTGGTCTCGCGTTAACTTCTATCTATTTTGCAAGAATGTGAGGGCTAGTGTCGTGGACTAACTGTCTGATCTCTGGTGGTTTTTCCAGAAGGTTCAGTCAGTTGGTGTACACGCACTTTAGGGCGACATCTTCGTTTGGCCGGGTGCAAAAAGAGACCGAAGTGCACGAGGGAGAGCTTGAGAAAGTAGCCTCAGTAATGAGGGGATTGCATAACTGGCATCGTATTTTTGTGAGCTCTTTTGGGGGGGTGGCCGTTTCATCACAGTCTGGACGTAAGTGAGCGTCCCTGTGGGACGTTTCGTCCACTTCTGTTGGCCCAAGGTCGATGACCTTCGGACCGTGCTTACTTTCAGATCTTCTGCAGGGTGATTTGCAGTTTTGCAACCTCAAGAATTTGGATGGGGTTGTAGATCAGGAGAGAATATAGGACGAGATGTTCTCGATCCAGTCGAGAAGAGGGCTGCCAGGGTGAGACGGGTATGGGCCATTTTGGGTGCAGGGGGGACCCCAGCAGACTCATTGCGCTATAAAGCTTAGGGAAAAAATATGTCTTGACGGAGGTTTTTCGGGGTGATTAGGTTGGAGGTCTAGGAGAAGTGTGGTGGTCCTTGACACTTTTGGGATCTGTTCATCCAGACCCTTGCATCTCCACAGGCGCCTGACCTTCCAAGGGGATGCGGGCAGTGGCCTCTGATGTGGGTGCTTGGGGTAGTTTATCCGATAACGCTAGTTCCCTCTTGAATGCAGGGATAAGGAATTTCGCGCTAGCTTCGAGTTTGGGGTAAGCCTTGTTGCATAACCTTGTTCTAGCGAGCTGAGAGCGCTTCTGCCGCTCCTGCAGTGAACGATCTAGCGAGACTCCCCTAAGGTTAACGTGCTTTCTCTTCAGTTCAGCCGCTTTTTCCAGTACTTCCTCCGTACTTAGCTTTGCGGGTAACGTCACAAGGAGTCCCACTGACTTCTTGGTAGCTTTGGAGCGAAATCTGCCAGCGGAAACCATTTTTGTAAACTCTGGAGGGAAACAGGCGTCTAGCGCCCCTCTGGCTTGTTCCCCTGGAGAAAGTGTGGTCGGAAATCACCCCCACAAAACAAGCCTCTTCTCCCGGCGTGCCCCATCTTTCGAGCTCGTCGTGACTTCCTCAGTTTGAGCAGTGGACAATGCCACTGCATTGCGAGCAGCCGCAGCGCCTGGAAGGGCAACAGCAACGTACTCATTCAACAAGCTCAGTTCTGACTTCATGTCAGATAAAGCTCTCTGAGTATCACTCATGGCTTTTTCTTCCGTGACTCTCTGTGCGCTTATATCTTTAGACGCCTTGCAGCCACATTTGTACGCGTCTGACTTCTGCTCGCTGGGGGTGACGAGTAGAGGATGCAACGTGGCCTTCAGTGGGGTGCAGCTATCTCGGAAGAGACAGCTCATACAGATAAATGATCACTTGAAGAAGTTAGCGAGGCGTACTGGTCTTCCCTGAGGCCAGTACACTTAAAGTGGTACCAATGTAGGCACGTCTGACATCGCATGCCGATCTGAACAGCCATGCAGCAGTCGGAACAACCACAAACACTCGATACCTCCGATCCACAAGTGCTGCTGGATCTAGTGCGTGTCATTGTGTCATGGTCTGTGAGTAAAAATGACAGTTGTTATTAAAAACGAAACACGAGACTAGAAAAGAATGCGGATACTATCGAACACGAACGAGACATTACACGATAATTTATGCTATTCGACAAGGAATAGCAATGATCCTATATAATTTTTTGATGCACTGGGCACCAAGATAGCAAAAACATGGATGGACAATGATGGCGAGGAAATTTGAACCAAATTTCGAGTTATTCGCACAGAAGCCTGTTTGAGGATGGCGCGTTTTAACAAACGTTCAACTATCATGGATACGATAGCAACAAGGTGTTTTGGTCGACAGCTATCAAGTAACTGGTGACCACTCATCTTTAACATAGACGTCACTGTAGCCACCTTCTATACGTTAGATAGAGCACAGGGGAGGTGTCTGCTAGAACAGCTTATGATGGGATTCTACCAGGCTACTAGCTGCTTCTTTGAAGATCCTAGGGTGAATCTCGTTTGGACTCACTACACTAGTAGAAAGTAACCTCGAATAAAAGGTTTTCAACGTCTTTTTCTGATGCTAGCCAGCAAAAAAGTAGTCACCGGAAGTTTCACAAAGATCGGCCAAGATGTCGGTTTGACGATGGCACGCTATAGACCACAAAATAACAACTAACCAGAGCCATTCGTGACAAATTGGAAACTATCACATGGAAAAGGTATAGCCTACGCGAAACAATCGAGCTAGAACATAAGAGGCACAGTTATCGCGTGACGACTAAGTCGTCCTTCTTCTAGGTTCCATTTTGGAAGGTGTGGTTGCTGTGGTAGGCGGATTCATCGTAAACGATCACAAATCGCCGCTAGTAGTACACGCTGGCCACATACTTGAAGCTATAAGGCATCACCTTTGTCGAAGGACGGAACTTCTTTGGCAATTGTGTGGTGACGGCAAACAGTCCGCAAAGAGTGTGGAGACCCCATTTTCTCTCGGTCGGATCGGGTTCGTGTTACGACCCCCTGAGAGAGAAAGGCAAGAACGGACAGTAAGACCGCGAGCAGTACCTCGATCACGAATGAAACGCAACGATATCGCAAACGATACGAATAATCGGAACGCAAGTACTCGGACCAAACTCTCGCAACTTAGAACCTCCCCACAAGAAAGGAAAAAGACGGCCTTCAAACGAGCTTTATTTGCTGCTCAGCCCGAAGGCAAAACAGTGGCTCAAAACGGCCGTATTTATAGGTTTTCGGTGGCCTTGGTCCTAGGACACTGAACGGGCCGATCAGAAGCAAGCGCGCGAACTCGAATCTTCCAGAATGATAGCGGGCATTCGAGTTCTCAAAATCGAAGCATCTGTTTCCCTCGGGAAATATCGGGAGTTTTTTTTGGAAAAAGTGCTTTTCCCAACACATCCCCTGTTGAGACTTATTGGTACCGCCGTTTTCGTGGATCGAGCTTCATTGGACAAGTGGGCTTGCGTCTTCGGTCCGTCCATCATATTGGTTGCAAAGTAGCCAGCTCCCTGTTCTGTCTCAGCGTTGAGGTTGCTGGGGCTAACGGTCACGGGAACTCGCTGTGTTGGACGCCTGGTCTAGAAAGTGTCGAGAAGTAAGTCCAGTGGCATTTGGTTCTCTACTTGCCCAGCGTTTGTGGAATAGCGTGGGCGAAGTTGGCTAGCGTGGCGCACCCATATGTCGCCTCCGACGTTGACGTCGTAGAGGACCGATCCGCTCCGATGCTTGACCGTCGCTGCTATCCAGTGGGAGTGACCTGGCCGACAATCTCTTGCGTAAACTAGATCGTCGACGAGAAATCCACGTCGGGTTAGCAGCTGCTTATCTTCGGTGAGGTTTTCTACTGGCGGCATGGCGTCTAATTTCGTCCTCAGCTTGCGGCTCGTGAAAGCAACAGACAGTCGTCGGAAAAATTCACGGAAACCTCTTGGGAAAACATCAGGACAGTTTGGGAAAACCCGCTTCCAGCGCAACTTGTTCCTATAATAACTAGTCCACTATACATCCAGAGTTGGCACTAGTCAATAAATGAAGCAGAATGGTGTTCACTGAGTCATCTGCAAGATTCTTTAAGTTCAGTTCGGGGCTGCCAGTCGCCTAAATTGAGATAGTGAACTGTCAGTTTTATCACAGGCTAGTTTACCACAACCACAAATTGTACCAATATTAGGGGGAAGTGAGAGAATGACCATTGAAGATGGGGAGTCGGTTTCATTCCATCAAAAAGTTTCGGGAAATTTAATGGAATGGAAGTTACATGAAGGTTGAGTGAAAAAAGCACAAGATATTGCAGAGAAATATACACAAAAAGGCGACAATTCAATTTGCCTTGCAAAATACTGCTTCTATTTATTTCAGTTATGTGCTATACAACTTAGTTCACTTCCAAGTGTAGTTAAAGGCATCCGCGGCGCTGAGGTAATGACAATGTTCCTTGGAATCATAATATAGCGGTTAACGTATTGTTTGTGCATATCGGTCGTGCATAACTAATGTTAATCCTCACAGATAGCCTGACAAAGACGCCAGGGATAATGGTCACATCCTTGACGCCACCTTCTTCGACTTCGTTAAAGCCCTCGACCGTATCTTACACGGTCCCCTTGTACATAAACTAGAATCTTACGGAATCCAAGGCGAAGTTCTCCACTGGATTACAACCTGTCCTGATAACAGAACTTCTAGAGTAGAAACCTGGTCGGAACTACTTTCCCACTACCCCATTTTCACTGGAGTTCCTCAAGGATCAGTACTTGGTCCGTTGTTGTTTCGGATATATATCATTGGCCTTCCTGACCTTACCTCTAACAACGCTTCCCTTTATCCTGGAGACCCAAAAATATGAAATACTCATCTCAAGTTTTTGCAGATTTGCCTGGACCTCACTAAGTGCTCGTCGGCTGATTGTAGTCTACTTCTAAACGAGAGCAAATGAGTGCACATGTCGCTTCGATGAGACTCCAAAAATCTATTCGTGATGCACATTGCACAGAATGTACCAGATGCCGCCAAAAAGAGGTTTAGGAATCGTGGAATGATGAAGAAAGCATTCTCCGCATAGACGTCTTTCAAACTCTTCACGGGGTCTATATAAGATCACTGCTTCAGTAAGCTAGTCAATTCGTACACACAGGATTGACGGAGGACGTACTCGCCATTGAACTTGCTCAGCGATTAGCCACCAAAGTGGCCAATGACTTGCGGTATTCCTTCCACGAGTCTCGTCCTGAAATTCTTGATCGTTATTCATTTGATTTTCGAACATTCCGCGGTGACTTAATCCCTACACAAATTTCTTCACACAGGACTCGTGCACTTAAATTATTACACCAGTATTTGATAACAGTCACAGTTCATACACACATGCATACAAATATACACACCAATACCGATACCACCAAACCGAGCTGCGAACACCACCACCACTGTTCCCAATTATCACCTACCATGTTGTGTACAATTACATCACAACATGGTTAACACAAATATATATGTATATATATATATGATACATTTACATACACGTATGCACATGTAGGCAAGTATACACAGAATTAAAATTACGAGTTCACACAGAAATTTACTTGCTGAATGTATAAATATGTGTATACACATATAAAAACATATGCACAGGAATTACATTTCTGTGCTACAAATCACACTATTCCATGTTTCGTTTATGAACGTATGCGTTTTTTACCTTCTGAAATTTCTTGGACATTCGTATGTACACCAGTGTGCACTTCCCCGTGTCGATCTAGGGGAGCGAGTTGCCCGAAGTGGAAACTGCACCATAGGATCATCCGGCGTATTATTAAGTGCGACGCGCGATGGGAACTATTTAACCCACACGGACTCAATTTAAAGCGGTAATTGGTACACGGCTGCTTCGTCCACCTTTCAGACCGCTACGTCAACGTTGTGCGTGGGAATCTTGAATCAACGATCAGTCAGGCAAGCAAGGAGGACAGTTGTACTTAAACGTGTCATTGTTCTACTATTGTACTCTTATCCTCTAGATATTCTAGTACCGGTGCGTGTTGCGTGATGTACCTTTGTACAAAATCCCTGTCTGCTATTCTGGCTACATTTTACATAATTGGCGACCCCACCAGGATTGTTTTCGTCAGCTTGTGTCAACGTGACCAACTGATGCTCGAACAATTACGAACTCATGATTGTTGCATTTCGGCTAGTTTAAGCATCCCTGGGTCGGCAGGTTGCGGCCACACACACGATTAACGAACTCGTACACACCCAACGCAACCTCTGTGCACTCAGTCAGTGTTCTGTGATATCACTAGCACTGACCGGTTCACGTAGACCTTGGAACAGGGTCAACGGCGTTTATCTGAAGGGGTGCATTGCATCACAGCCTGCTGTCACGTTGTTGGCGCCATTTTGGTTGTAGATTGTGCAAGCCGTACGCACGTCATACTGGACATTAGGGCCAAGCTTAACTCTGATACCTCCTTTCACATGACTGTCGTTACAACCAAAGTATCCTGGGAATACGGTACCGTGGTGTCCTCACTTTGCACAAAGTAGGTTTGCGAGTATACCGAGCACACGAATTCAGAACGTCCGAATTGTCTGTAACACTAATCTTTGAAAAAATATTTTGGCAGGCACGAAAAGAATAAACGCTGCTAGGGCCACCAGACAATGGAACGTACGAGCCGCCGCTCGAAAGAGTGGAAAGAAGTTTGGTTGAATAAAAAATAATAATTCGCTACGCAGCTGCCCATCGAATAATGCATAACATTTTTGGCGATTCAACGATTGATACATTGGTTCGTGGCAGAATCCCAACGTTCACGGATCCAGTTGGGTTTTTTACTCAGTGTCTAGCCGAGCGTCTGTTAATATAGAAGGGAATCGCTGAAAACGGGCTGTAGAACCGCCCTTGGAGATTACAGTAGATGCCATGAATACGGTAAGATTACCCGCACAATGCGGTTTCAAGCGAGTGATAATCAAGCAAGGCTTTCGAGTGATCTCTAGAGGCGCAGCTAACGACCCAGAAGAAAGGCTGTTTCAGTAATGGATGACCTTGTGGGAAAGAAACCGCTGCCTAAGGAAGGTTCGTGGACTGAGCTTGAATAGCTTTCTGTTATGTCCTACCCAGCCGTCATCGTCCATTACGATACGAATTGTTCAAAGAAACCCACTCTAACAATTGAATGTGTNAATGTGTGACAAGTGAAGCATCGCGAAGCCGCAGAAGTTCAAGTAAATGCAAATCAAGAGTTTCAAGTCAAGACTCGTACACGGCATTTCTTAAGACTGTAAATAGTTTGATGGCAGCGCGCTGGACACGCTTAGCAACGAGTGCGTCTTTCCTCAGGCCGTTATGTACTCGAGTAGCAGTCGTGCACGAACGCCTTGAAGTGTTTGAAACGCTTTCTTGTCTGTGAGCGGAAATTGCGCCAAATCATCTTAAGAATGGTAAATCCCTTTTCACCGTCATCTCATCGTGATACGCAAAGGATAAGTTAAACGACAGCCAGATACCCAGATCTTCCTTCAGATCAATAGTCGTGATAGCTGCTGTGCTGAACGCAATATAAATCACGGAGGCATCGCTAGAACCTCCACAGAATGTCATGCGTGTGTACATATTATCATTTAGTGGGAGACTCCAATCGTAAAATTAGAGCTAGACGGCTTCAAGATCAACTTGTAATTTTTGGAATCAGTGGAATTCGGGAGATTTGGGTCATTGGCGTGCAGAAGAGCGTTGTTAGGAATATTGCCCGGGAGGTCATTGATGTAGATAAGAAAAAAA